>JBBCBC010000001.1:26356458-26531328 GCA_037126765.1 Stenogyne calaminthoides
TACTTTTTGAATGATGCTCCGTTGTTTTCACTTTTACAACAAGCACATCACATAAATAGTCTTTTTAATACATCATTGGGTAATATACTCTGAGTACTAATCTTACAGAAGTTTGTTGGGGTTTGAAGTTTAATCAGTTAGCCTTTGTGCAGCAGTGGTATCAGTAATTTTTTGCGACCAAATATGTATCTTTAGGAGATAATTTCCAATGACAAGATACATTTCCTTTTATAGATACCGGTCGATATTATTTATTTGTAGTAGTATCTTTCCATAGCATAAGTTCTTCGAGAACTCTTCTTGAATCCTTCCATTCTCGGTGCATTTGATAGAAAGCGGGTTATACTTTAAACCGGACTTCTATATAAACTACCATGGATATGAGCAGAATCAATTTCAAGAGTTCCCATATCCTTGAAGTGTCATCGCTTTGGAATTGTCTCCAAATGTAATCTTAGGGCCTTTTTGCTCAATAATCGGTGGTAATTGATTATATCTGTCGTATCATCTTAAACATCATTTATCCGGAATGCCGTGTCGGCGGTGCCAATTCATTTTTCATTAAAGTATGTTGTCTTCATTGATAGTGCCCTTTTTCTTCCTGTGGTCAGTCTTAGGTAACTGCATTTGGTGTAAAGGTCCTACCGGAGTTACTCTGTACCTTTTGGAACCCCAATCTGCACAGTAACTCTAATTAATTAGAGTAAGTTGTCTCCTCGCTTATCTACATACATTCACCTACACAAATTGCCTTAGTACATTCTCTGTGTATGTGTGTACCGTATACTTATGAATATGAGCCTTTGGTGCTGTGGGTTCGTATCTCTTACATTGATATCTTGGCTTTGATGCGGTAGTCCTATCTCTGTGACTTGGGTTGAAACCTTTACCTTAGGCTTCTGCAGTGAGTTTAGTTTTATCTTTGAAATTGTGGTCTTCGATGTCTGAGACTGAATCTTTTGATTTAGAATACTCTCTGCTAGGTGTTTCTCTTACAGATTCACACCGAGGTTGGTCTGCAGTTCTGAGGTTGGTATTCTTAACTTTGAGCTTTGAAGTCTTCGCTTTTGAAAATTTCTCTGCAGTGTTGAGGTTTTCTACCCTTTTCTACGGGGTTTGAATGCTGTACTGAATCTTGATTTTCTTAAACCATGGTCTTCCCTTATGCAAACTGGGTATTCTTGATGAAAGATTAGTATACCCATTTAGTTTAACAAAGACAATCTTAAGTCTTTATGACGACATTGAGAGGGCTTTTGAGGATTTTTTGGATTATATCGATAAAGTAACTGTAATTGCATGTCTTTGATAACTCTGAATTTCTGTCTGATACTTTAGATCTGAAATTCAATAAAATTTTCTCTCTCTACTTTTAATATAAACTTTTCTTTAAGTCTCATGCTTCTCCAAAGGTGGGTGAACTGGGTTAAATAAATTTGGAATCTCATAGGTGGTTCTCTGATTTTCTATTAGGAGTTTCTATCACTTTCTTTTTTTTAAGAGTTGTGCTTTAAAGACATCCATTCATCAGTAGTTCCATTCAGTGAAAGTGGTCAAAATTTTAGAGTCTTTCCTTGATTCTCGGTCGAGTTCATATTACGCTCTTGAGTTTCCATAAGGCATTCTTGTATACGAGTCCTTCTTAAGATTCTCCATGCAAATCCATCGGTCCAAATTCACGGATTCTGAGGATAGACGATAACTTCGGTGCTTGTGTAGGAACCTTGTGAGGAAGATAGAAGAATTTACACCTCCTCCATAGCAACAAAGCCGGACATCATCATTGTCCTTTCTCTGAAATATATCTCATAGAAGAACTAGATCCTTCTTCAGATTGTTCTTTTCTTCTTCCGAATCATAATTCTTCCTTGGCTAGAGATCTTTACGTCTTGGCTTGTCTCTTTCTTTCTTTCGCTTTTCATTTCGGGCGATCATCTTTTGGAAGTGACACTTTCTTCCGGTTGTTGCATCCTTGGTATCATTATCCCCATCGCTTTCCTCGTCTTGTGAGTCCTTCTTCCCCGATGAGAACCTTGGTCCTCTCCTTTCTCAGTGGATACGTCTCACATTACTCACAGAGTTATTCCTCGCTTTTGTACCGGTTCTCGTAATGTTCTTATATTTTTCCATATCTGTTATCGAAGTCTTTCAAACCTCCTTGCCATCAGATTAGCTTATCTTCTTGCTCATCCCGATTTATAGCAAGTGAGTTCTCAGACTCTAGATTTTACATGATTTCTTTTGGCCTTGAAAGCTACATTCTTGCTTATGAAGTAAGAGTCTTTCTTGTCAGTTTCTTAGTTTTCTTTTCAATCACAAATTCATAAGCTTTGAGTTCGGAGAAAACTTGTTGGTATGTCGTGGAATCAATATTTTGGTGTTTTCAATCACCCTTTGCATGTATATCCCATTTTGTAGATAAATCCCTAAGAATTTTACAAATATTCAATTCTCTCCGAGTATCTTTTCCTAAGAGCATCTGATCATTCATAATTAGTGCATCGACTTCTGGGTTTGTCAATGGATTCACCATCTTCCATTTTCAGAAGTCAAAACTTTCAATAGCAATGTGAAAGTTTGTTCTCTTTTAATATGATGATGCCACACACATGATAGCAAAGCATGTCCCATATTTTTTGCCGGGTTTCATGCTGAGAAATCATCCCCATAACACCATCATCAATAGTGTTATATAAAAGTATCTTTAGCAAATGTAGTCCGGATTGACTAAATTTCCTCTCATCAGAGTAAGTTGATCATTAGATTTTTGAGAATTCATCTGCAGGATCATTCCTTTCAAAGACGTGATTCAGGATTCACAAGTGTATTTGAATGGTCCTCGTAAACCACTCTCCACATTCTCTGCATGTTTGGATACGATGAGCCCCAGATTCCTAGGTCTCCATAGGTCATAGCTCTCCAATAGAGAACATAGGAAGTTTTCTTATGAAATGCGTGATGAATGAGCCTTGTAAGATATCGTGATAAGATCTATTCAGAACCACCAAAGTCTTTTTACAAATAGACTATGACTACCAAAACAAGTGGTTAAATCCCGAACCCTTTGCTCGACACCACTTGTTGGTCCCCAAGCAGTCTTCTCTTGTATTTTTTAATACACTTGTTCAGTTGATTTTGAAACTTTTCTTTCATTGAGATCCCGGATAGGTCGAGGTTGTCACGAGAATTTTGCCTAAGAAAACGTAAATTGTCCCCAGCCGTCTCTTTGAGACAATGATCTGTTTGCTTCGACAGCAGTTAATGGCGATCACGAGTTTTGTCGAGAGATAAAAAACTTCTGATCGGAATGGTATCTTCTTGAATACTTAGTAGAAATTTAGTTGAGTTTGGTAACTATATGTTACAGCCGATCAAGAATGCGAATGGTTATTTTAAGGTTATCACTAGATTTTGGTTTACGAAATCTTTCTTACATTAATAAAATAGTTGTTAAAGCGTTAGTCGATTGATGCAAGTTCAATGGATTGATACCAATGAATATGCTCGATGAAAATAAACTTCGATGAAAAAACATCTATGAATGTCTGATCTCAGCGAAATAACCTGACAATTATAGTGGTTAGAACCTGACTCCCTACATCCCACTTCTCGATCTTGGAGAAGTTATCTTTCACTTCTAAAACTTTGAAATTTTGACTCAACTTGACTTACTCACTTGCCTTTTCTACCTTGAGTTTTACCGTTGACTCCTTAATAACTCAAATATGATTTAGAACTCACCACAAGAGGCTTACTAACTTCTCATATCTAGATTTTCTCAGTCGACTAACCTCAAGAATTTACTCACTCTTTACAACTCTAACTCACCAACAAATCACACACACTCAAACCATCTTATCAAAGGTTTGGGTTTGGGTTGTTTCAACTAAGGTAGAGATATCCTTTACAATAAGAACAAATCGCAAAGGCTGGATATCTCAGAAAGCATAATATATCCATCAAATCTAAAGCTTAGTGAACGAAGCTCTCTCGATGTGAAACCTTGGTAAATTCTGGAGTTTTTTTCGAAAGTGCTTCAATTTGCAAAATACAAATGAGCTCTTTGAGTTCTTTGAAATTTCCTTAACCTCTCAATGGTGAAGGTGGTGGCATTTATAGGCAACTTCCCAGGAGTCATTCTTTTCAAAAAAAAAACTATCCAGATTGGAAGAGATAAAGATCAAGAGTTCCTCTTCCGGTGTTGATGAACGCTTATTTAGGGGATTTGAATACTCCTTCGTATGTTTTAAATGATATGCAACTTTGTAGCCAATAACCAAATTTTTCGGAGCATTAAACTTTCTGAAAACCGCAAAATCTTTATAAAGCTTTCGATTGTTAGTAAAAGTCACGATGTTGTCTTCCTCCGATTGGTTCTTATCTTTTAAGAATATGAGCAAACAAAACGAATTCTTTTAGTCAATCTCCGAATAGAACAACCTTAAAAACACTTAGTTTTAGTTCCTTCTTGTACGCTCTTGAATGTTTCAGGGCAATATCTATTCTTTTGTAAATGTCGTTTTTCGGTTTGTATATATATTAGAGATACATATTTCTTGAGGCTATGAACATTGAGTCTTCCTAAGTCTTTAGTAACTACCGAAGTTTCGGTAACCACGAAGTCTTAGTTCTTAATTGATAACAAAGTCTTGATTCTTGAAGATCTTCATTAGCGGGGATATCCCGAGTCTTCATATCAAAAACCCCGATTAATATCTCTTGTTATACATTGTGCGGATATCTTAAAAAGTTATTCTATATTGAAACCTGTTCGATTATCAAGATTATCCTAACATGTCATACTTTCGGGGTTTTGGGATCTAATCAAAACTGCTTATTAAATCATCTGCAACAATGGTGGAGTTTGAGAATGGTAAAAGAATCGTAAAAGTTAAGAATCAAGCTCGAAAAGAAACCCTCGGCTACCAAGAAAAATACCAAAGAGCCTAGATTGAAAAAGAGAAGAGAACGCCGTCTCGTCTGCTCCGGTCCAAAAGAAAGAAAGAAGAAGGAAGAAAAGCAAAGAAGGTGGTTTAAAAAGTCTATTAAGGTATGAGGAAAGAGAGGAAGACTCCTTGACCGGTCTGCGACATTGATAAGTGGATGCCTTACAGATCAATGATGACAGAGGAAATCAAGAGAACCTTACGGTTCTGTTATGAAATGCGAGGGAATGGAGGGGGGGAGCAAATTCGGTATAAAAATGAAGCATTCATTGAATATCTGCTGGACTTTTATCCCGAGTATCTCTGAAATGGATCAACCCGCATTTAAGGCAACTCAGATTGTAGCTCCGGGACCATACATATTGCGGATCCTAGATTTGAGAATGATTTAAATGAAGGCGGCCGTCTCTCGAAATTGCTCAAGATGTTCTTATTAGGCCTAACAGAAACAACCCGTAAATCATCAAGGCAAGAGATGAACCCGAAGAAAAGTATTATGGATGTTCAACTTGGAAGTGCACAGAGGATGAGGTATAAAGACCAAGACTATGTCTTGAATGTTTTTATTTTCATTAATACTATGTAACCTCTTATCCTACATCAATGAAAATTTTATCTTTTATGCTCAAAGATAATATCTCATTATCTTCTTACATGTCTTTAATTATTTGTTATGTCATTTTGATCAGAATAGATAAACTCAAACACGAGAATAGGTTGAGTTTTCTTAAATGTAACAAGATGGTTTTAGCATCATCAAAAAAAATTGTTGGAGATGAATTTAATAAAGAAGTTTTGATTAGATCCCAAAACCCCCGAGTATGACATGTTCAGGATAATATTGATATAGTAAAAATAAATTTCAATATATAATAGCAAGATATCTCTGCATAATGTATAGTCGTGAGATATTAATCGTTTTACATCAAGATCGGAGTGAACTGAATATTCGAAAGATATTGAAAAAAAGCAAGACTCGAAGTTCTTGAAGGACTGATTCTTGAAGACTCGGGTTATTCTTGAAAACTCAATAGTTCTATCAAGACTGGGAAGACTGAAACGTTCGAGGCATCAAGAAAATATCTATCCTAATATATACAAAAATTGAGAAAACGACATTTACAAAAAAAAATAAATAATAGATATTGCCCAAAACATTCAAGAGCAGATAAAAGGAAATAAATTATGTTGTTTAAGGTTGTCTATCTTCAGAGATTGATCCTAAAAGAGTTTTTAGATTTGTTCTTATTGTAAAGGATATCTCACCCTCAATTTGAAACCAACCCAAAACCCAAACCCTTGATAAGGTAGTTTGAGTGTGTGTGATTTGTTGGTGAGTTAGAGTTAGAAAGAAAAATGAAGTTTTGTTAGTCGACCTTAAAACTCTGTAGGAGAAGTTAGTAAGCTACTTGTGGTGGTCGAAACTTGTGTGTGTCGAGTTAGTAAGCCGCAGCTGAGTCGCCTGTAAAAACTCAAGGTAGAAAAGTGGAGTAACCCGCAGTGAGTCGACCGAAGCTTTAGAAAGTGTGTTAAGGAATTTCTCTCAAGATCGAGAGAGTTGATGGTGAGCCTAAGTCTCTGAACCACCGAATTAATCATTGTGTTATTTACTTTATCAGATTATATATATATGCATGTTTTTTCATTTTAAGCTTATTTTACCGATATTCATTTTTAATCAATCCATTTGAACTTGCATCAAATTGATCATAGCCTTAACCACTATTTTACTTAGGAAGAGATTTTCAAAGAAGTTAAAACGAAAGTATAAACTTAGGCCAACCATTCTCGCACCTTTTGATTAGCTAGAACAGATAGTTACTAAACTGAACTAACTCTTTGAGTATTCATTAAGATAATTATCTGATCCAAGCCTCGTGATCTCTGATAAAACTCAGATCGGTTGAAATTTGAAGCTTCAAAAGCTTTCAGATCATTGTCTCATAGACTTTGACTCAGGGCGATCTGTACTTCTTAGGGCAAAATTCTCAGGACAACCTGACCCATCTGATCTCAGTGAAGAAAAAGTTTAAAAAATCACCTAACACGTTATTCCCCCCATACACGCGTGTAAGACTCGCTTGCCGGGGACCAACACATGGAAGCAAGAAAACACGAGGTTTTCTGCCCTTCCATAGTTCATAGGATGTTTTGAAGTGAATCTTATTCGCAGAACATCCGTTTCGAAAGTGATATAAGTGTTGATAGTTCCGCCAGAAATCCGTTCTAGTTGCATGTTCGACCAACATTGTCGCAGCAACTTCTTTGAGTGTTCCCCAACTTCTCCGCTCGCTACACCACATTCTCATTGTGGTGTTCTCGCGCTACCGATGTCCTCGCGTTATATTCCAAACTTAGTGCAAAAATCAGTTATAAAAGAGTTCGTAATCTCTCAGACCTTTATCCGACCGATTTTCACAACATCGACGCCTTCCCATTCTCGCAATCTCTTGAGCAAAATCAAATCTTTTGTTGTAGTTTCATTCTTCTTATACAAGAATCACAAACCTGTGTGAACTTGGAATAATCATCCACCATCACCGAGTGTATTTGGCCCACGAAACTAAAATGGTTAACCGGGTCCAAACAAATCCATGTGGAGCGATTCTGATGACTTCATTGGATGTCGTTCTTGGATCCCCATAAACGAGGCTTTAACCGCTTTCCCTTCCGACATGCCACACATGTCCGATCCCAGAGAATACTCATTGAGACCCTCAAACGTAGAGACATCCTCGCTATCTTGTTAAGGTCTTTAAAATTCGATCGTGGCTCATTCCACAGCCAATCGACAATCAAAATGCATTTCTTGGACAACTGCTCCAATCATAGCAGGTGATTGTTCCTTTCGAACTAGTTAGAAAATCATTGAGCGGCTCGATTCTTTGATAGTGCATTGATCACCAAGAACTCAACGCCAATTCGTTATCACGTAATTGTAGAAACCAACAATAGGTTATGCTTTAAACCATCTACATACGACCTTAAATCTACACATCATCGTTACCTAAGGTTCCAATCCTCCGTAAAACCAAAGTTATCGCCACCAAAGAAAAGACACGTTAGCCTTCTTGTTCTATGTATGAACCGAGGAGATGTTTGTTGCTTGTTGTGCCTTGAGCATCCACTATCGATGTACTAGATAGTTGCTTGTACACCTCCCTATATTGTCCAAACCCACACGAACCGAATCGATTAGGGCTTTGAAAATTTTACAAGAGATTGGGTCCTGGGGGTTAGTGTTACCTTTCTGGATCCAAACAAACAGGCACTTCTATGATAATCATCAAAGATCAAGGCCTAATTTATCTCCCATAAACATCTACATAATCATACATCTTTCATTCATTTGTCGCCGAGATGATTATGAGGTGAACATTGATGAACTCAAGACTTGGGATTTTTTTTTGATCGGGTCTGCCTTTTTTAATCTAGTGGGGTTCTGCCGTACATCCGGATTTCGTTAAAGGATAGGCAACGATCGCTACCATCAAAAGATTCATATATCTTTTTTGACAAATGGTTTTAGCAGCTTTACCCTTAGCATGTTAGGGCAAATTAACCCGTTAGATTTCAACAATGCTGTCTCATGAGATGTTCTCCAGTCGATATCTAACTGTTGATTAGGTTGAGGGTCTCTTCGTAAACATGATTCTTCCGGTGATTCCTTGGTTGTCGCTTAATTAGTTGTATCCATTTCTATTCCCTATCCGATTATTCTTCGCCTTACCCGATCAACTGGTTTTTTCCTTTGTCAAATGCAAGATTTAGCATGATGTGCAATCTTTACCCGAAACCTTCTTTGATTCACCTTTTGAGGATGAACCAATGGATATGTGAGGATCCGTATGGGCCTTCAAACCCAATAATTCTTCTTAACAGTTGGCTTGCGATAGTAGTTGTTCAAATTTTGAGCAGTCTTTAGATGAGTTTGTGAAAACTTCTACTTTCTTTCGCAACCCGCCCTCACTAATTTTAGACTCTCATGTAGTGAAGAGTTCATCAAATTAGCTTGTAGGACTTTTGAGATCATCGGTTTGTTGTAGGTTGAGAGCCTATTGCTCTTTGGATCACCATTACTTGATCAAGTATTGAATTTTCGAAACTCCAGCTTTGTGGTCATCTTACGAACAAATTCAACTCGATCTCGGTTCAAAGAAATTTACTTACCGCTTTATCCTGACAAGTCAATATTCTTAGTCCTTAGCTTATCGCTTCTCCCACACTATTGTATAAGTTGTCTCATGATTAGAGAGATCATCAAGCAATTGCTCATTGTAGAGTTGCGTGTCATCTCTCGGCCCGAGCTTGTGCTCAAAGACAACAATATTAGAAACAGAAACCACGAAGGTTTGGAAGTTACCTCAACTTGATTAGATCGTTGTACGAGATGTATATTGTCATCGATGAAAATATCGTGACGCCGAAATCATCGAAATGTTGTCGCCGAGTAAGTCCCTCGGCGAGATGAGTATCCAGAATCATCGATGGCGGGTAGAGTCATTGAGCACGATGTATCAACAACCATGGTTTTTCTCTGCCTCTCAGACTTTGCTCTCTTCTATTCCACTTATCTTCTCTTTCTTTTGGGAGTCAGTCGTATAATCATGCGAGATAGTAGACCTAGTTTTCCGACAGCTTGAAACATGCCTGGGTTCCATCGAATTTCTTCTCCCGTGTGAGTCTTCCTCTCCTATATGTTCCGGTCAGAGACTTACCACTTTACTTATAATCGAATCTCTTCGATCCGATCTATCATCTCGGCTGTCGTCCTTCGATATCATCTTTTTCTCTTCTCTCGATCGCCTCTTCGATCATCTCTTCCGTCATCGTAATCCATTTCTTTCTTGTGATCTCGTCGAGTTGATCTTTTGTCTCTTCCTCTCGCTTTTATCTCGTAGTCATGATAGAATTTAGACATTTGGCCTGTTGAATCTGTTTGATCGTTCGCCTTTAAGTCAATAAAACAATCTGTTTGGCCCGACTTATGATATTTCCTATTGGTTCAATGAACCTCGGTTGCTACTAGTCACTTTGAATCTGGCCGCTTTTGATGTAAGGTGTAACCCGGTAGGTGACTCGCCTTCTTCTTGACCTCTTTCAATCGTGTCGAATTCATGAGCTTTTTAGACTTCGAAACAGTTTGCTTGGCTTCATCTTTGCAATATCTTTAGCAACTTTTATCACGCTTACTTTTCATGTCCCATTTCTTGGTCAGGGACTCAAGATCTTTGTAGTTGATGTCCTTATCGACATTTCGTTCTAGTTCACGAAGAGCTTGTTAACCGACATGGTGATTCTTCCATCAAGATGATTTATAGTTTCATCTGGTATAATTTTTGAGTTTCTCAAACTTCACCAATTCAACTTTAATGTCTCAGTCCTTAATCGGATCTTTTCCTTCACATATCTCACCCGAATATCCCACATTTGCTTAGCAGTCTTAAGATACTTGATCTTTTCACGTGTTGTCTTGTCCACCATTTTCATGATGATATGCACGCTACAGATCCAGATTAAAAGTTTCCTTTCTTGAAAGATCCATCGAAGAAGAATTTTTTCGATTCTAGCTCCAATGGATGTCTTTGGATCACCTCCTTTCAAATTTGGGTTGTTGTGATAGATGATGATGGGTCCTTGTTCAAGAACTTCTATCATTACATTGCTTATCGCACCCAAATGGTTGCTCATGAGAATGGTCCATCCGGCATACTCATCAATGAGAATCATGATACATCCCATATGTGTTATCCATGTTTGAATATGTGAGTTTAAAAGCAGATGAGTTTTAAACCGGTTTTTCAAAGATCTATTCAAGTGACCCACAATGGTTCTTCCTCAAGAATCGGTGATACTAAAAGCTAGTGGTCCGTGAGAACCACCGCTCTGATACCACTTGTAGGTCCCGAATAGGTTTTTAGTGAGTTGAAGTCTAGAGGGAGGGATGAATAGACTTCTAAACTTTTTAAATTGGATCGTGTGTGTATAGCAAGTTTGCCCGATCAAACGCGTCGAAAGTGAATCGATTTGGACTGATATCCAACTTCTATCGATAAGCTGAGAGCAGATCGATTCGGTGTCTATCGGCTTAACGATGTTCTAAGATGAGTTTAACCCGTGTGAAAAACCGGTTTACTAAATCGGTTCTAAGTTATTCATATCGGATCGATGACAAAGTGCCAAACCCATCGGATCGATTGCTTTTGGTGCAACCGATCGAGACTTAGAATATGCATGCAATGGTTAAACGGTATGTGCGGATAGTGTAAAATTAAAAGCAGATTAAGGCACACAAAGATTTTTACAAATGTTCGGATAACTTGTCCTACATACACTCTTTCCTATCGTCGGGGGCACCAACTTAACCAACTGGACTTAGATTAATGTGTTAGTCCAACACAATGACAACAGATGTTTCAAGAGTTCTCACTCAACCAATCCTAGAAATCAGAACTAGAAACCCTAGTCTGAAATCTTGCTAAACAAAACTTAACCTAACACTTGGTTTGGGTTTAAGATTTGAGTTGTTCCAACTGGAAATCTATCCTAGTATTTGGGTAGCCTAAAGCTAGAGGATAAGATTTATGTGCTAAGAACTATGGGATGTACACTTAGAAAATATTCTTGATTTTGGTGTTCTTATGGAAGTTAAGTAGTAACTTGAGCTTGATAATAATTTCCATCACCTTACTCTGAAGGTTTGATCCCATATTTGTAGACCTTGAAATCAAAGAGTCGTTGGAGAGCAATTTGAATTTCAGACTATTTTTGGTAGGTTTTAGGCGTGATTTGACGTGCTCAGGGGGGGCATGGCTATATGTGTGCTTCTTTGTCCATTCTAGTCGTTTGACTGTGATCCACTGAATCCTGCACTGTCAGCTCCGTACATACTTGTCTTGCTCTCATTGGTTGACAAGTACACTTATTCAGTGTTTATTTTCCCAACTTAGGTTAACATACTACTTGTATGACTTGGTGAACCTTTGGTTGTCACCTAATTGAGCTGACTAGATCAGTTATAACTGATTTATCTACCTGGTTGAGTCTTCCGATGTAAGTTGTCTTAGCTCAACTTACTGATTCATCTGATGTTGTCTATATAGCAGGTCATCAGGTCTTGAAACTTCTTACATGATCTTCGTTCTCTTCTTCAGATTAATTCTGATCTGGTAGAAACTGATGAATCAGTTTCTAGATTTCAGAATGTCGAATTTATGATCTTCATGTCTTCACCTGATCAATACCAGTTCATCCGGTATTTCTGATCTTCAGTCTTGACATACATATTGAGTTCCCCCTCAATATGTGACATATACTATTACATCAGTTGTTCTATACACTCATTATCAACTGGTCACCTTAACCTGATTTCTAGATCATCAGTCAGCTAACAGGTCTGACTGGTCCTATTACAAGTGTTTTGGAACTTTCATCAAAACTATAAATTTCCCAACATAATCTTATGTGATTCCATTTTATAAATTGATTTTGATTTGTATAAAATCGCCTTTGTGATTCCGTTTGTATAAATTGACACTACTACACATTTGAGCTTGAGAGCTCCACTTGACGACTCTTTTTTAATGACTCTCCAAGTGGTTCCTTGGAGAGCGGTTCTATTTAAAAACAAAAAAAAAAACAAAGACAACGGTTAAAAACCGTTGTCCAAGATCAAAGCTTAAACAGCGGTTCATAACCGCTCTCCAAGTGAATTATTATTATTTTTTTTTTTGTAAAGCTTTTATTTTTTTGAATCGTCGATTCACTTTTAGGGCTTCTCGTGATTATCGCATCGATTCTCTCCGATCGCCATTCTCCATGTGATTATCTATTCCGCTCAATTTATTCCTCTTGTTTTTAGATGTATCAAGTGGTGATGTTTACTTTATTTGCTCCAATTTCGCCCCGCTCTTAGGTGGATCTTTCGTACTAAGCTCAAGATCGTTTCTCACTTTAGTTGTTCACATTTGTTTAATTAGTTTCCGTTACGTTTTGATTTTGTGAATGTTCTTCGTTATTCTTCTTCCGGATTTTTAGCTCTGAATCGGTTCTTGTTTTGCGTGTTTTGCACCTTTTTACTTTTTTGTTTTTGGTTTATACATGCATTTGTTTTTTCAGATTCTGCTAATTTTCCTTTAATTCAAAATTGTTGTGGATTTTGTAAAAGTTGATTATTCACGGGTCTTTGTTGAGAGGTGGAATATGTTAATTATGTTGTTCTACATTTTAATACTGCCGTGTATTTCTATATCTTTTGGCATGAATGCACACACGTTGTGGATGGACTTTCTTATAAGAGATTGCTTCATAATGTTCAGATGCTCTTGATTGAAGTAACTTTCCTTTTTGGGATTAGTAAGGTTAACTTACTGATACCAGTTATTTAGCACTATTATTCTGTGGGTTACAGATTTATCGCATTGCATTCATTTTCCTTTGTATTTTTGTGCAAAGTTCTGATATAAATTGTTACTGTAAAAAATTGTAAGAAAAAACGAGTTTTAGAACATATAGAATTAATTTCATTAAATAAACGCAAGAAAAATATTACTTGTTTAGATGAAAAAGTATTACTTGTTTAAAGAAAAGAATTACTTGTTTAAATAGAAAAGTATTACTAGCTTGTTTAAATAGAAAGATATAACTTGTTTAAAGAAATATATATATTACTTGTTTAGAAGAAAAAGTATTACTTGTTTAAAGAAAAATATTACTTATTAAGATAAAAAAAGTATATTACTTGTTTTAGAAGGAAAAGTATTACAAGTTTAAAAGAAAGGTATGTAAGTATACTTTTTAAAAAAAAACAAGTAAAAAATATAATTTTAATATAATTTAATTTAAATTTATATAAAAAAATTATTATTATATAAAAAAGTGTGATTGAATTAATAAATAAGATAATTGAAATAAAGAATTTTAAAAAAAAATTGTAAAAAATACGAATTCTAAGACATATAGAATTAATTTCATTAAGTAAATCTCTGAAAAATTTAGTGCGTTTTAATTGATCCCTTTCGGGCGCCCAAGGTCCCGTGTTCGGTCCCCATGGGAGCCAATAATTGTCTCAATTAATTGGGAGACTTGGTGGCTTATATAGATGCTTGGTGGGTCTGTCGCTTTAAAATCAATTTTTTTAAAAAATATATATTAGACAGCCCAGTTGAAAACGGCTTTGTCAAAGGAGGAATTTGGACAATTTTGAAAACCGCTGTCTAAGTTTCTAATCTTGCACCCGGTTCAAAACCCGCTGTCTAAGTCTTTTTAGACAGCGATTTTTTAACAACCTGTCCAAGCTTGACAATTTGTTACTTGGACAGATGTTATAACCGCTCTCTAAGGGCTATTTTAACAGGTCCAAGGCCAAATATGTATTAGTGTGAGTCCGTATATATAAGTATAAATTGATTTTCATTTGTGAGTGATTTTTGTTTTAATCGTTGTTCATGCTCCATAAATCCGCCGGCGTGGGTAGTGGAACTCGCATTTGGTCTTACACCGGTCGTGTACTCATCTGTTAGCACTCACCTATTAGCTATAGCCTTTGGTCGGGTATGGAAAATTCTTCTACTTTTATACTCATTAGCCAAATATAATGATTTGTAGTGCGTTTTGCTGTGGAAAATAAAATAGAAGTTGGCCTCAATTGATTGAGAAAAATGATCTAGTTTATTTTCCAAGCAAAACGACACTCACAAATCAATATTACCTGCAAATGACAAATAAAAGTGTGACAGTGTAGAGTGATTGATTAATTTTAGGATACAAATTGAGAGCACTCAAATAGTATTATCTTAGCAACAAAACTGATACTATTAGTGTGTTTTTTATAGTGAAGAAAGAGGTTAAATGATTGTATTTAGGCACTGTATTTATATCCTTCGTAGGTAGAGTTTTTTGGCTTTAGTGGGTGATAAATTACAATAACTACAATTGGTTGGGCCTTTTTTAATTTGGTCTTACAAAAAGTAAACAAATTATCTGTGATTCACTAACCCATTTATGTATCTTTAGAAACGCATAATAGTTTAGGGAATTGCAAGAGCAAAATGTGAGCAGACATATTTTAATCGATTTAAGTGGGAATTTATTTTCTCAAGTTCTGTGGTTGTTTTAATTTGTTAATGTTTTAATGTATCTTTAATTTTTGTTGCATGGGATGCTTTGATGTTATATTTTATTTTTAACTTCTTGTGATTATTTGATGTTAAATGTTTACAAATACAATGGTACATGTATAATATTTAGTGGAGTAGGAGTGTCATTTATGCCTTGTGATTATTTGAGGTTAGATGTTTACAAATACAACTGTTCATATTATAGTGAACTCCTTATTTGACTGTTAGATTTTGTTATCTTAGTATGCATTCTATCCGTAATGTATTTGATCCTTTTTGTTGTGTTATATTAATTTTCCCAAATTTTGCAGCAGCTATTTCACATAATTGAATCTAAAATGTCATTCGAAAACATCTATCCTGAAGAACACTATTTTATTATTCAAAATGGGATGAGGAGTCCATAAAGCACTTAGTTGATTTAATTGCTGGTTACAATGAAGAACTGATGTGAATAGAAGTTGCTATTCGAAGAACTCGTTTGTAATAGACGTTGCTCGAACTACACTTAACTCAACTTTCAAGAAGAACTTGTCCAAATATGATATTTTTGATCAGCTACATCAACTAAGATTGTGTCATGCTACTTTCAAAATGATCACAATAACTAATGGTGTGCATTGGAATCGCAATATGAATTGTGGCTCTCGATATTCAAGGTACTTAAATTAAAATAATTTTATTGATTTAATCTCTTTTTTTGTACATAATATATGTCATATCAACAAAAATATTAATATTCTTGAATGTTTGATTGTAGACTAATGAGTTTGCAAAAGCTACTACACCAAAGGAGAAATGTTATTTGATAGATTGGATGATGTATTTAGTATGGGGTTTGTGAAAGCCTGGGAAATCATTAGTGGTACAGATTATCCGAAGTCACCATATATTCATGAAGTTTACCTAAGGAGTTTATGTAAGTGCACATTGTTGAAAAAATTAGAAGATGCCTTTGGAGTTTATTCTTTAAGGCAACAAGTGTTATGGTTTGGTGAATTTAACAGTTTATGTGTGGTACTTGCTTTTATTAGATTTGCTTTTTGTACTATTACTCTAGTTCTAACATTGAGACAATTATTGTGCTTGTATTGCTTTTTATTGTGTTGATGCAATATCAATTATAAAGACAATGGAAGTGTATTTGGGCATGATGAGCAGGTTTATTGCTAGAGCATGATAATGAAAGGGAATTAGACTAACATAGTAAAACAAAAGTCCTATTGATGTTTCTTGATTTCATTTGAAAATTAAAAGTTACTTGGTCTCTTATTAAAATAGTATGACTTCTTCTTAAGATGAACTTAAATTTTATATAGATGTTGGAAATGGGCATTAATATTTTAAATGAATTGGGCTTTGATTTTTAAATTAGTATTTGAAAATATTTTATAAAATGAAAGCAGGTCTTTACATTATCAACCTCAATAATTAATTAAGATTGGTTGTCATTATAAAGTGAATTAGAATTTTTAAGTATTTAAAAAATGAACGAACCAAAAAATGTATGTGCATAAATGATATAGATGGGCTCATATTAATTTTCCCAAAATTTGTAATACATGGGCCTTTTCAAAATTTACCAAATGGGCCTTTTATTTTTTTTTGAACTTGCAGAAAAGCACAATAAATATTTTCCCAAATTTTAAGTTAGATCTCATTTCACAATTTTATATGAGATGTCACTAGTATAAATAGAGGAACAATGGAGCATTAATGAATGCACTTCAATTCATCTTTCATTTTTCATTTTCATTTTTCATTTTTCATTTTTCATCTTTCATCTTTCATCAAACATTACATAAATATGTCAACCAAAGATTACTTTTATCAAGATTTTGTATTTTACAAACAGGAGTATAATGAAATTATTTGGAGCAAAGAAGAACCAATCAGATTTATTTAACAACTTGTTAGCCAAAAAAAAAAGAGTGGAATGTGGCATTATAATGGCCTAAACCACTTAGAAGGTGTGACACTAGCTCATGATTTCATAAACGATTTGGGATATTTTAGTTTTGATCATTTATGCCAAAAACATTATTAACTTGTGTTATTCAAGCTTAATTTACGTGATAACAAGTTAAGGGGAAACGAGAGAAAAATTAAGGGGGACTCATGAAATCGGAAGAAGATGATCGAGTTCGGAGAGGTCATAGGCAGACGAGACCGACGAGACCGATGAGTAAAGATGAGTTCCCGAGTCAACCTGATGAGCCGCAAATCGATGTGAAGAAAAGCTAAAGCCAAAGAAATCGTAAGGAAGGCTGCGATCGAAGATGAGTTAAAAGAGATCGATCAAGATCGTATACGATCGAGATTAGATATGAAGATGAAAGCAGATGAGATCGACGAGATCGACGGATCGAGATCGATATGATAACTGATATGCTAACCGGCGCAGAGTAACCCGATGCTATCCCGAGATGATCCTGAAGATATGTTGATTCCAACCGAGCCGACGATCGTGCAAGAAGAAATCGATAATGAGTCAAGTGACCGAGGGTCGATGTCCGAAAGCCAAGAATCGAACTCAAGAAGTTCGAAAGTGTCAGATGCCTAATCGCATAAGGTCCGGCCAAGAAAAGTCTTCCCAATCAAGAAACCCGAGACTAAATAAATCAAGAAATCAAGACTTAGTATGCCATCAAGACACCGAGGCTCGAGATAACCGAAGGCTCGGATAACCCTCAAGGCTTAGATAACTCAAGGCTCGATAGCTCAGATAACCTCGAAGGCTCGAGATAAAACCAAGGCTCAGATAGAATCAAGATCCTCGAGACTCGGAAGAAATCAAGAATATAAATGTTAGATTCAAATGACGTGGACCAATGAGAGGAAGACGACAAAGCCCGAAAAAAGCTTCAAAAAGCTACAACAGAGTATGGATTTGAATGTGATTCTCTCCAACGGTAACATTCAAATCCACACTATAAATACAAGTTCTTCCTCATTATCAAGTGTGGAAGTGTGGAGAATGTGGCAAACAATGCTACAGAGCCAAGAAGCCAAATCATCTAAAAGATTCCCACCATAGAACACAGAGCTAGAAATACACACATATATTCAAAGAGTGTTCTACCCTAGATCTAAGCACAAATGTAATATCCTAAGTTTAGAGAAATTTTCCCAACCTTAGCATTGAGGCTAAACAAATGTAAGGAAAATCTCAACCTAGTTGGAAATCAAACAAACCTTTACCCGAATCGGTTTGAGTTAGGTTAAGTTTGTCACCGCAAGATTTCAGATCAGGATTCTAGTTTCGATTTCCCCCTTTGAGTGTGAACTCGGCAAACATATATAGGCAATCCCGTGAGGGAGATAAGTCCCTTGAGTGTGAACTCCCAGAAACATCTATAAGTAATCCCGTGAGGGAGCTAAGTCCCGCTTTGAGTGTGAACTCCCAAACATCTATAAGGGACGATCCCCGTAAGGGTGTTAAGTCCCGCTTTGAGTGTGAACTCGGTAAACATCTCGTAAGCAATCCCGTGGGGAGATAAGTCCCGTTGGTTAAGTTGGTTAAGTAGGTGCCCCGAAAGGGAAGAGTGGATGTAGGGCGGGTTTCGTCCGAACCACTATAAAATCTTTTGTTCTTTACTGCTTTATGTTTATACTTGTCATATGCATTCGATTATAAGCAAAACAACACACATCGTTCGTAAAACGCAAAAAATAGCAATCACTCTGCCCTCACCCCGCTTTATATGTATCACATGACATGTTTGCTTCATACAGACGCAAAAATGGGTTTTTTTCCATCAAAAATCGGGACCTTCAATTGGTATCAGAGCGGGTAGTTCAAAAGGTCACTATTTTTTCAAAGTGACCACCTGAACTGATCTTTTTAAAACAAAAACCCGATCTCTGTAAATGCATATATTTAAATGTTTTGGCATCATTATCAAAAAAAGGGAAATTGTTTGGGATATTTTAGTTTTGATAATTTATGCAAAACATTATTAACTTGTGTTATTCAAGCTAATTTACAAATAACAAGTTAAGGGGAACGAGAAAAAATTAAGGGGAACTCATGAAATCGGAAGAAGATGATCGAAGTTCGGTCGAGGTCGCAGATGAGACCGACGAGATCGATGAGTAAAGATGAGTTCGAGTCAACTGATGAAATGCAAATCGATGTGAAGAAAAGCTAAAAGCCAAGAATCGGCGAAGGTTGCGATCGAAGATGAGCAAAAGAGATCGATCAAGATCGACGCGGATCGAGATCGAGATATGATGATGAGTGTATGAGATCGATCGAGATCGACGCGGATCGAGATCGATATGATAACTGATATGCTAACCTCACGCGTATAACCCCGATGCTATCCCGAGATGATCCTCGAAGATAGTGTTGATCCGAAATATCACCACGATCGTGCAAGAAGAAATCGATAGCCGAAGTCAAGGGACTGAGGGTCGATAAAACCGGAAAGTCAAGAACCGAATCAAAGAAGCCTCGGTGTCAAAAGATGCTTAATCGCATAAGGTCCGGCCAAGAAAAGTCTGCTGAATCAAGAAACTCCGAGACTCAGATAGAATCAAGAAATCAAGACTCAAGATGCCATCAAGACATCGAGGCTCGACAATCGGCTCGGGGATAACCCAAGTCTCGAGCAACTCCGGTTTTGAGCACTCAAGGCTCGGATAACTTCAAGGCTCGATATGCCATAGATAACTCAAGGCTCACGGGATAGCTCGTGATGACCGAAGGCTGCTCGATAGCCTGGATGACCGTGGGCTTGATAACCGGAAGGCTTAGATATAGGGGATAACCCGGCGGCTCGATAGCTCGGATAACCCAAGGCTCGATAAACCGAAGGCTCAGAGCAGAATCAGAGATCCCGAGACTCGTAAGAAATCAAGAATATAGCCGCAGATTCAAATTGACGTGGACCAATGAGAGGAAGACGACAAGCCTGAAAAAGCCGCAAAAAGCTACAACAGAGTATGGATTTGAATGTGATTCTTCCCAACGGTAAGAATATTCAAATCCACACTATAAATACAAGTTCTTCCCTCATTATCAAGTGTAGAAGTGTGGGAGAATGTGGCAAACAATGCCACAGAGCCAAGAAGCCAAATCATCTAAAGATTCCCACCATGTAACACGTAGAGCTAGAAATACACGATATATTCAAATAGTGTTCTACCCTAGATCTAAGCACAAATGTAATATCCTAAGCATAGAGAGATTTTCCCAACCTTAGCATTGAGGATAAACAAATGTAAGGGAAAATCTCAACCTAGTTGAAACCAAACAAACCTTTACCCTAATGGGTTTGAGTTAGGTTAAGTTTGTCACCGCAAGATTTCGGACTCAGGGATTCTAGTTTCGATTTCTGGCCTCGGTTGAGTGTGAACTCGGTAAACATCTATAGGCAATCCCGTGAGGGAGATAAGTCCCTGGTTGAGTGTGAACTCCAGATACATCTATAGGCATCCCGTGAGGGAGATAAGTCCCGCTTTGAGTGTGAACTCTGTTAAATGCCTATAGGCAATCCCGTAAGGGTGATAAGTCCCATTTGAGTGTGAACTCGGTAAGCATCTGTAGGCAATCCCGTGAGGGAGATAAGTCCCGTTGGTTAAGTTGGTTAAGTTGGTTAAGTAGGTGCCCGAAAAGGGAAGAGTGGATGTAGGGCGGGTTTTAAATCCCAACCACTATAAAATCGTGTGTTCTTTACTGCTTTATGTTTATACTTGTCATATGCATTCGATTATAAGCAAAACAACACACATCGTTCGTAAAACGCAAAAAATAGCAATCACTCTGCCATCACCCCTGTTTTATATGCATCACATGACATGTTTGCTTCCGCACGCGCAAAATGGGTTTTCTTTCCATCAAAAATCGGGACCTTCAATGTCGATGACGTACTTGTTCGTGTCCGAACACTTCGTTATTGATTCAATTTGTTTGAGCACATGATACACTGTCGTGGCGTAGAATGGAATAGAGAATGGGATATGATTGACGCATCAGATGATCTTTGGCAAAAGTGGAAATCAGGTATATTTTAATTAATTAATACTATTAGTATATTAGCTTACATGTCTATTACTTTTTACCAAAATTAATTATCTTGTTAAATATACAAGATGTTCCCATGACGAGTGCCTATTCTATATGCAGTGAGCCTTTGTACGATGAATTGGAGTTGTTATTTGAAGGGAGGAGGGCTGAGGATGTCGATGATGATTTTGATCTTGATCTTATAAAATGATGTATGGTGTATAACTTTATTTACATATTGCATTTCCTTAATTATGAATAAAAAATATTTTGTTATATTTTATTTATTATCTTTAATGTAATTTTTGTTATTTCAATATTTATCATTTGTTCGTTTATTACTTGATGGGAAAAAGTAGAAATAATATAAATTAATTTATGTACTAATAAGAAGCATGAGATTGTAATTCAAGTATATCAATATTGGTGTATATGTGTAGAGAAAAAATATATAAGTCACAATTTTAATTAATATTTTGACTTTTTTTACAAAAATCATATCTTAAAAAAAAAATAAATTTAAATTTATACGGACCAATGAAAAAAGGCCACATTTGCATTCCCATGCATTGCAATAATTGTTTGAATTCAAACATATAAAGATGAGAATGCACGACTTTAGCTTAGGTTATTGTTATTTACACGGGTCATGATTTTACACTACTCGTGTAAATGTGTACATAATATTTTTCTCCTTCCGTTTATTAAAATTCGAACGCGCGGTTCCACTTTTCAGAACCCAATAGTGTTCTCAATACATAGTGAAGCAACAATACATAGCAATAAAATTCCAAATTATATTCTGTTTTTTTAAGATATAGTGGGTTTATGCATGACTATTTAAATGTAGGTGTGTTCATGTATATATAGATGAATGTTACTACAATGCAATTGTGTACAAGAACATTTGAGTAGTACATAAATATTTTTCTATTTTCATACAAATCATAAAGGTAAAAAACATGTTGTGTTGGTCCAAAAAGATAATTTAATTTTATGAAAAAGGGGAGGGGAAGAAATGGTGATTTAAAAAAAAAAAAAAAATTCTTTCTAAACGATGTGTTTTGCTTATAACCAAATGCATATGACAAGTAAAAACATAAAGCAATAAAGAACACAACAAAGTATAGTGGTTCGGAGACTCAAGCTCCTACATCCACTCTCCCTTATCCGAGGGAAATTCCTTCAAACGGGACTTATCTCCCTCCACGGGATTGCCTACAGATATTTAACGAGCTCTCACTCAAACGGGACTTATCACCCTCCACGGGATTGCCATACAAGGTTTCTGACTGTCAAAAACAGTTTACTCACTTCTTCTCTAGAGCTTTCTGGTTGACTCAACTGCAGCTTACTAACTCTTTACAACTCCAACAAACACACACAAACTACCTAACAAGAGGGTTTGGGTTTGGTTGGTGTCTCCAACTAGGTTGAGATTTTCCCTTACAATGGTTTAGCCTTTATGGTAAGGTTGGGAAAATCTCTCTAAACTTAGGATATATCATGTGTTGCTTAGATTGAGTTTAGAACACTCTTAGATGTATTTGTATATCTACAGATGTGTGTTCTATGGTGGGAATGCTTGAGTATATGGCTCTTAGCTCTATAGCATTTTTCCACTCTTAATTTGATGGAAGAGCTTGTATTTATAGTGTTGATTTGAATGTTACCGTTGGAGAAGTCACATTCAAATCCATACTATTCTGTAATTTCTACAGCTTTTTGTCAGGCTTTTTGACCGCCTCTGATTGGTCCACGTCAGCATTCAAGCCTTCGAAATCAAAGATACTTCCTCTCGGATTTCAGCGTTCTTCCTTCGTGATTTCAAAGAACTTCCTCTCGATTTCAAAGATTCAAAGATCGTGATTTCATTTCAAAGATCGAGATTTCAAAGACTTCAAAGATCGATTTCAAAGACTTCAAAGATCAATGTTCAGCACTTCAAAGATCGAGATTTCAGCATTTCAAGATCGGATTTCAAGACTCAGATTCCTCGCTCGTGCCATTCTCGACATTCAAATGTATTGGACTTCATCTTTCTTCCATTCAGCCACTTTTTTCTCTCAGCCTATTTTTCATTCGTGCCACTTATCTTCGAGACTATTTTCTCGAAAACTTGGATCGCCCCCCTCAACTTGTTCACTTCAACTTGTTACCTCCGAGAAAATGAACTTAAACAATACAAGTTGACAAATACATAATGTTTTGGCATAAATAATCAAAACTAAAATATCCCAACATGTTGATTTTGATTTTAATGTGGAATTAGTTTGCACGCCCTAGTAAAAGGAAAAAAAACCTTATGGAACTTGATTCATATATATTTTTTGGATACAAAAGTTTTGCACATGAAAAATTCATTTCTCCATATTTATTCTTCGGTGTGCAACACTCAAAGCTCTAAATAGAAAGCTTGCACACAAACTTTTGGAGATGAATACAAAGGATTATATGTATGTATAGATATATGCAAAAGATAACATATATGTTTGTTGAACTTTAATGTTCTGGAATTTAGTTTTAGGTTAACTATAATGTTGTTCTTATTTTTTTTAAACCATATAGATGTTGTTTTTATATTCAATTTGAGATACAGATGTTTTGGTACACAATTTGTAATAGAGTTTGATGTATTGTAGATTGTATTTATTATCTACGAGAAAATATTAGTAAATCTTTGGCTTTATATTGCTCCCAATATAAAAAAGTATTACTATTCTGGGTTTATGCATTAGTTACACAACCAATCACTCAAATTAACCTTATTTTTTTAGTATTAATATTTAATTATTAGAGAAACATTAAAAGTTAATGCCATCTTAGTTCAATTTTAAAGACACTACACGGATCTTAGTCATTGTGTTGTGACATGAAATTATAAAATCATCCAAAATAATAACAAGCAATAATTAAAATAATCTGTCTTAATATGTAGTTGACTAGCATGCATGTTGGGGAATAGGGTGCCCGTATCTATTCGAGGTCCAATTAAATACATATTTAAATTATTTTAATTATTACTAGCATGAATTAATCATATATTAATTCAAATAACAATTAAATACCAACAACATCATGCGCATAATTAATTTCACGTAAATCCTATACATGCGGAATCCAAGAGTTACGAGAAATATACCTCTCAGAGTGACAACATTTGAGTAGATGGATCAACCCAAACACCTTCTCAAATATATCCCACGTCCTTGCTCGTAATCCGGTGGAAGGATTCTCACGAACAATTATAACAAAGGAGAAAACCAATAATATATTGCACCACCTTTGTGGATTTCTAATTTTTCCAAGACTGAAATTGTATTGGGGATGAAAAATCCATCCCCTATTTATAAGATCGGGGGGGAGGGATTTGAGTGATTTAGGGCTTATGGGAAATTTCATTGTATCTTCTCCAAGATACAAACTTGAATATATCTCATATATTCTATTTTTCATATAAATCACAAAAATATCTTTTACTCCCATATCTTATAAAAATTTTCAAAAATAACAAGGAATAAAGAATCAAGATTTGATTTCTTGAATTTATGGGATAATCTTGTATTACAAGAATACTTATCTTTTTTTCGTAAAATATTTTCAAGAAAAAATCAAGAAAAATCTTTCCTCTTCTTTTTTTCCCACATATTTCAAAATAATAGAAAAAATAGGCAATAATATTTTCTTCTCACTTTCATTAATTGGACTTATATTGGGCTATTTGAGGGGCCTTTAGAGAATTAAGATTGGACCTCCAATGGACTCAATTTCTTAATATTGAGCCAATTTATATTATTCAAATTTCATTAATATTAATTTACTCCATTATAAAATTAATATTGCACTATCCATCTTAATCCATATTACGACAATATGACTCCCGATTATTATTTCTCGTGTTTAAGATTATTTAGCCAATTAATTAATTAAGCCACCCAAAAAACTTTATATTAATTAATATATTTTTCTTTGGAGTAAAGACAGCTCAACATTATTAAATATATCGGAAACTAATTCCACTTGCAAGATTTTGGTATGATAAAACTTCTGAGCCCACCAAGGGAAAATCATATAAGACCTTCCTTGCACACATTGATCTGTATTAAATCTTAGCAATTGTCATGTAATTAATAATATTACCTAAAATGCAAAGTATAGAATCACTCTCTGACTCTAAACCCAACACAGATCAAAGCAATAAATACTAATTACAGACAATCTTATTTAAGTGACAAATGTTAAGAAATCAACAACCACTGAGGTCTAATTCTTCTTCCCATAAGTCAGTACGGAAGAATTTATCCTCTCTGTAGGTCCTCTTCAGCGCATCACAATGTGCTAGTGCAATCTCTTGTTCAAGACAGGTCAATCTGAGCTTTGCACTTCAACTTCTACCAATGGAGTGTTCAATTTCATCTAGGTTGTGAAGATGTATTTATTTACAAGGAACTGTTAATGTGATCTTTTGTGATCGGGTATCACCACATTAACTACAATGCAATATGTACTAATATTGAATGGTTTTGCGATAAATAAATAAAAATCATTCATATTTAAAGTAACAATGATAAAATATTTATATTCAGTAAATAAGAGTACATTAATATGTTATTACGTAAAAACATACTTTCACGTATAACCCCAACAATACATATACACATAATCATCGGAGTTTGAATTCAAATTGATAGATATGGTCTTAACAAAATACACGACTAATAGAAAAAGTCGTGTAAAAATGTACACTAGTCGTGTAGTTGTTCTAGTACACCAAATGACAAACGCCATTTCCGCACAATGATGTGACAATACAATATGATTTTAAAAATACAAAATAGACACCTTTTTAAAGTTATGTTCAAGTATATGACTGATGATGACTCTATATAAAGTCTTCAGTTTTGTATCAACCTTGTAGGTTATTCTTCATGTATTGCTATCTTTTTGTGATACAATGGTCATAAATTTTTTATAGTTTTAGTTGTGTGGAGGAAATCAATTTGCTCATTTATGTTAAAAAAAAAAAAATTCTGAAAGTAATACATTTATTTTTGTGGATATAGAAGTTTTGCACATGGTTTATATTTCATCTCTTAACTTCAATTCGAATGTGTGTAACAATTAAATTCGTGAACATCTAAATCAGTTTTAGATATAGATGTTTTGCACACAACTGTTTGGAGTTTGGGCTAGAAATAACAAACCCTAAACTATGTCTTAGTATATGCGTAAGACATATTTTTTCTATATTTATAATTCCTTGTTGGAAATTTTGCCTTCAAAATTATTATAATTGTCAATTTTGTAAATAAGATTGGTCATTCAAAATTCTTCGCCCATTATATAAAGATAACATTGTTCGTGATGGTGATTGAGTACGTAGTTTTGCACACAACCGCCACCAAGATGACGATCAAGGTTTTATATTATAGAGTTTATGTCCTTGTATAAATTTTATTAGATGATGATGTGGAAAATACTATATGTTGGGATATTTTAGTTTTGATGAATTATGCAAAAACATTATCAACTTGTGTTATTTAAGTTAATCTACATATAATAAGTTGAGGGAGAGCGAGAGAATAAGTTAAGGGGGAACTGATGAAATCAGACGAAGATGATCGAGATCAGACGAGACTGCAGACGAGGCTGATCGAGATCAGATGAGTAGGATGAGTTCCGAAGTTAATCGATGTGCGTAATCGACCGGCCGTGGCAGAAAACCGACCGGGCCGCGTAAATCGAATCGATGCGCGTAATCGACCGGGCGTGCGAATCGAACAGATCCGATATGTCAACTAATGCAAGCAGGCCGATGCAGTCGATGCGCACTGCATTACCGCACTGCACTGCACGCACTGATCTGGCAGACACAAAATTTCTACAGAGTAGATTTCAGTAGACTAGAAATCATGCTACCGATCAAAGCGACTTTAATCGTAAGAGATGAACAAGAATCTGGAATCGACGATCCTTTAGACACACAAAAGCAGCTGGCCAATAAGAAGATAACAACACATAAATGGATGTGACATAAAGCTGCAAACAACAGTGCAAAAAGGACAAAGAAAAGCTGGAAGATTATTAGTATGGATTTGAATTTACTCTCCAACGGTAATATTCAAATCCACACTATAAATACATTGCACTATCTTCAAAAGAAGATAATGGAGGATGCTGCAAAGTGAAGATTAAAGCCAAATATTCAAGCATCTCCATTCAAGAACACCGAACATTAAATATCCAGATTTACCCAATAATGTTCATTATATCTAAGCAAAAATATCATATCATAAGCTTAGAGAGATTTTTCCAACCTTAGCTTAAAGGCTAAAACAATGTAAGGGAAAATTTCACCTAGTTGGAAATAACACCAAACTCAAACCCTTTCTTGAGAGAGAATTAGTGGTTAAGTAAGGTAGTTAATAGGCAATCCCGTGAGGGAGATAAGTCCAGAGAGAGTGAGAACTCATTAAACATCTATAGGCGATCCCGTGAGGGAGATAAGTCTCGATGAGTGAGAGCTCCATAAATATCTGTTGGTTTAGTTGGTGCCCCATGAAGGGAAGAGTGGATGTAGAAGTTGGACTCTGAACCACTATAAAATCATGTGTTCTTTACTGCTTTATGTTCTTACTTGCCATATGCATTTGGTTATAAGCAAACACATTCGTTTAAAAAAAATTGAATCATTATTCCCTCACCTCTGTTTTATTTGCATTACATGGTTTTTCACGGGACCTACAATTGGTATCAGAGCGGGAGTTCAAAAGTTCATTGTTTCCAATGTGACCATCTGAACTGGTCTTTTTGGAAAACCCATTTTCTGTAAAAGTGCATATATTTTAATGTTTTAGCGTCATTATCAAAAAGGGGGAAATTGTTGGGATATTTTAGTTTTGATGAATTATGCAAAACATTATAAACTTGTGTTATTTAAGTTAATCTACAGATAACAAGTTGAGGGCTTAACGAGAGAACAAGTTAAGGGGAACTCATGAAATCGCATTTAAGATGATCGAGATCGACGAGGTCGCAGACGAGGCCGACGAGATCGATGAGTAGGATGAGTTCCGAAAGTTAACTGATGTGCGTAATCGATCTCCCCGGCGAAACCGACTGGCCGCGCAAAAATTGAACTGATGTGCGTAATCGACCATTGGGCGTAAATCGCCTCGCCGTGCGTAAACCGAATCGATGTCTTTGAATCGACCGGCTGCGCGTAAACCGACCTTGATAAAGCCCGGTGGAAAACCCATGAAATGCGGAATAATCATGAAATGCATATAAAAAAAAAAGAAGGAATGGTGATTACAGATTTTTGCGTTTTAAAGCTCATGTGTTGTGTTTTGCTTATAATCGAATGTATATGACAATATAAGAACATAAAGCAATAAAGAACACAACAAAAAGTATAGTGGTTCGAGACTCAAGCTCCTACATCCAATCTCCCTTTCCTAGGGAAATTCCTTCCAATCGGACTTATCACCCTCTCGGTTCGCCTCTAGATATTTAACGAGCTCTCACTCAAACGGGACTTATCACCCTCCACGGGATTGCCTCTACGATGTTTACCGAGTTCACACTCCAACGGGACTTTATCACCCTCACTCGGATTGCCTACCCTCCTTTCGGGATTGCTAGATGTTTACCGAGTTCACACTCACCTACAAACTTAACCGACTGATTTGGGTAAGGTTTGTTTGGTTTCCAACTAGGTTGAGATTTTCCCTTACATTTGTTTAGCCTCAATGCTAAGGTTGAGAAAATCTCTAAGCTTAGGATATAGCATTTGTGCTTAGATCTAGGTAGAACACTCTTGAATATATGCGTATTTCTTTTCTCTCGTGTTCTATGGTGGAAATGCTAGATGATTTGGCTCTCAGAGCTTCAATGATGTTTTTCACACCCTTCCACGCTTTGATAATGAGGGAAGAACTTGTATTTATAGTGGGATTTGAATGTTACCGCTGGATTAAGTCACATTCAAATCCATACTATTCTCAGAAAACTTCTTGCAGCCTTTTCCAGTCGGGTTGTCTTCCTCTCATTGGTCCACGCCACCGATTCTAACGACTATATTCCTCGATTCCTCGCCTTTGAATCATTCAGATTCTCCGAGTCTCGTGTCTTCGCCCATCCGAGCCTTCAGTCTATCCGAGCCTTCACCGACTTCTCTTGGGCGGACCTTGATGATCAGCATACCGACACTCAGTGGACCGAGTTCGGTTCTCGAATTCGAGACATCCCGACCTTCAGTCACTTTGACTCAAAGCATATCGATTTCTTCTTTGTCCGATCCGATCGAGATCAACACATCTTCGAGATCAACATCTCGGATAGCATCAAAGCCAAGACATTAGGTTTAGTATATCGGGTTTTAGCACATCCGATCTCAATCACGTCCGATCTTGATCATCCGCACGTCTTCATATCCGATCTCGATCACGTCTCGATCTCGATTAGTCTCATCCGCTCCTCTTGATTTGGTAACCTTCTCTTACGAACTTCGGCCGGTTTTTTTACGATCGACTTGTTCGCTCTTCCGATCACCATATCGGCTAGTTTGTTCTTCCGATCATCCGACAGTCTCTCTCAAATCATCCGATCCGGTCTTTCGATCCCAGTCCGTTTTGGTCATCCGATCTTTTGACCTTCCGATTTTTTCCGATCACCGGCTTCGCTTTTATCTTCTTTCGATTTTGCATGCCTCATCGCTTAACTCCAAATCGTTTCTTATCATCGATCTCGTCGGTCTAAATGCTCAGAACCTCGCCGATCTCGATCATCTTCTTCTGATTTCTTGAGTTCCCCCTCAATTTGTTCTCTCGTTCCCCCTCAACTTGTTATCTGTAGATTAGCTTCAAAAAAATTACAAGTTGATAATGTTTTGGCATAATTCATCAAAACTAAAATATCCCAACAATTTCCCCCTTTTTGATAATGACGCCAAAACATTTAAAATATATGCATTTACAGAGATCGGGTTTTTGTTTTAAAAAGATCAGTTCAGGTGGTCACTTTGAAAACTGGTGACCTTTTGAACTACCCGCTCTGATACCAATTGATAGGCCCGGTGGAAAACCCATGAAATGCGAAATAATCATGAAATGCATATAAAAACAGGGGTGAAGGAATGGTGATTACAGATTTTTGCGTTTTAAAGCTCATGTGTTGTGTTTTGCTTATAATTGAATGTATATGACAATATAAGAACATAAAGCAATAAAGAACACAACAAAGTATAGTGGTTCGGAGACTCAAGCTCCTACATCCACTCTCCCTCGCTCCTAGGAAATTCCTTCCAACTGGACTTATCACCCTCTCTGCCCGCCTCTAGATATTTAACGAGCTCTCACTCAAACGGGACTTATCATCCTCCACGGGATTGCCTACAGATGTTTACCGAAGTTCACACTCCAACGGGACTTATCACCCTCACTGATTGCCTACCCTCCCTTTCGGATTGCTAGATGTTTACCGAAGTTCACACTCACCTACAAACTTAACCGAATCGATTTGGGTAAGGTTTGTTTGGTTTCAACTAGGTTGAGATTTTCCCTACATTTGTTTAAATTTCAATGCTAAGGTTGGGAAAATCTCTAAGCTTAGGATATATCATTTGTGCTTAGATCTAGGGTAGAACACTCTTGAATATATGCGTGTATTTCTTTCTCTCAGGTTCTATGGTGGAAATGCTAGATGATTTGGCTCAGAGGCTTCAATGATGTTTTTCACACCCTTCCACGCCGATAATGAGGGAAGAACTTGTATTTATAGTGTGATTTGAATGTTACCGTTGGATGAAGTCAAATTCAAATCCATACTATTCTGTAGCTTCTTGCAGCTTTTCCAGGCTGGTTGTCTTCCTCTCATTGGTCCACGCCACCGATTCTAACGACTATATTCCTCAGATTCCTCGCCTTGAATCATTCAGGATTCTCCTGAGTCTCAAAGGTCTTGATTCCATCCCGAGCCTTGGTCTATCCGAGCCTTCAAATCGACTTCTTCTTCGGACCTTTTATGATCAGCATCTTGACACTCAGTCGACCGAGTTCGGGCTCGAATTCGACATCCCGACCTTCAGTCACTTTGACCAAAGCTATCCGATTTCTTCTTTGTCTAACTGATCTGCTCGACCGATCGAGATCAACACATCTTCGGATCAACATCTCGAGGATAGCATCGTCAAGACATTAGGTTTAGTGATATCGGCTTAGCACACATCCGATCTCAATCACGCCTCGATCTTGATCATCCGCACATCTTCATATCTCGATCTCGATCACGCCCCGATCTCGATTAGTCTCATCCGCCCCTCTTCTAATTTGCAACCTTCTTCCGAACTTCCGTCGGTTTCTTCCGATCGAATTTTGTCCGCTCTTCCGATCACCATATCAGCTTTCGTTTGTTCTTCGATCATCCGATCGTCCATACTGTGATCGTCTCGGTTTTGATCGGTCTGTTTTGGTCATCGATCTTTTGACCTTCCGTTTTACGATCACCGGTAGCCGCTTATCTTCTCTTACGATTTTGCACTGATCATCAGTTAACTTCAAACTCTTCTTACTCATCGATCTCGTCGGTCTCATCCTATGACCTACGCTGATCTCGATCATCTTCTTACGATTTCTCTCGTTCCTCAATATGTTCTCGTTCCTCAACTTGTTATCGTAGAGATTAGCTTCAAAAAAAACACAAGTTGATAATGTTTTGGCATAATTCATCAAAACTAAAATATCCCAAATGAACTTTCTTGTCTTGGTAGAATTTCTATCGATTCTTTGTCTTTGAGCATTTGATATCTTTGGCCCGATCACGATTATCTTTGATCTGATCTTTGATCTGTTGATGTAGACGGTTACTGCACGGCACGGCACCAGGATCCGATCTGCAGACTGCATTTCAAAGAAACCAAAAATCAAGATACCGCATCAAAGCGCGACCGTAATCAAGAGATTAATAAGAATCTGGCGAAATGATCGATCCGTTAGACACACAAAAACTGCTGACCAATAAGAAGATAACAGCACATATATGGATGTGACATAAAGCTGCAAACAAAGGTGCAAAAAGGACAAAGAAATGCTGGAAGATTATTAGTATGGATTTGAATTTACTCTCCAACGGTAATATTCAAATCCACAATATAAATACATTGCATTATCTTCAAAAGAAGATAATGGAGGATGTTGGGAGATGAATTTAATAAAGAAGTTTTGATTAGATCCCAAAACCCCTAAGTATGACATGTTCAGGATGATCTTGATAGACTAAGTCAGGTTTCAGTATAGATTGTTCAGGAAGATATCTGCACCGTGTATAGTCGCCAGTATTCAAATCAGGTTAGATATTGAAGGCCCTGAAGATATTGAAGACTCAGATAATACTGAAGACTCAGAAGACACTGAGGACTCAAAAGTTACTGAAGACTCAGTAGTTATTGAAGACTCAGTAATTACTGAAGACTCAGGAAAACCTGAATGTTCAGAGGCACTGAAGAAATATCTATCTGAATACATGCAAAACTGAAGAAAATTGCACAGCTATAAAAGAATAGATATTGCCCAGACATTCAAGTGCAGACAAAAGGAACTAAAACTAAGTGTTGTTTAAGGTTGTCTCAATTCAGAGAGTTTGACCTAAAAAGAGCCATTTTGTTTGTCTACATTCACTGAAGACAAGAACCAATCAGAGGAAGACAACACTGTACTTTACTGACACTGAAAGCGACAGGACCCTGAATGTTGTCAGTAGTACTATGTTCCACACTGCAAAATATTGGTGATTGGCTACAAAGCTGCATATTGCCTAAAACATGCACGGGAGTGTTCAAACCCTAAAAATAGTCGTTCATCAATAACCAGAAGAGGAAACTCTTGATGCTATCTCTTCTAACGGATAGTTTTTGAAAAGAGTGACCTTGGAGAAGTTGTCTATAAATACCAGTAACCTTCACCATTAAGAGGTTACGGGAAATTACAGCAACTCAAGAGCTCATTCGTATTCTTGCAAATTGAAGCACTCGAAAACCTTAGAATTTCCCAAGTGTTTCACATTGGAGAGAGCTCATTCACTAAGCCTAGATTTGATAGAAATATCCAAAGCTTAGTAGGGATATCCTAACCTTTGCATTTATTCTTATTGTAAAGGATATCTCACCCTAGTTGGAAGTCAACCCAAACCCAAACCCTTTGATAAGGTAGTTTGAGTGTGTGTGTTTTGTTGGTAAGTAAGAGTTGTAAAGAGTGAGTAAGCTGTAGGTTAGTCAGCCAGAAAACTCTAGAGGAGAAGTTAGTAAGCTAATTGTGGTAGTCTGAAAACTTGTGCGAGTTGAGTTAGTAAGCTGCAGTGAGTCAGCCAGAAAACTCAAGGTAGAAAAGTTAGTAAGCTGCAGTGAGTCAGCCTGAAAGCTTTAGGAAGTGTGTTAAGGAATTTCTCTGAAGATTAGAGAGAGTGGACGTAGGAGCTTGAGTCTCTGAACCACTATAATTGTTGTGTTATTTGCTTTCTGTACTGCATTATATATGTTGCATGTTTTTCATCGAAAAGCATATTTTATCGATACTCGCTTGAATCAATCCACTGAATGTGCATTAACTGATTCACAGCCTTAACCACTATTTTACTAAGGAAGAGATTTTTAGCAAGCTAAAACGAGTATAAACTTAGGGCCAACCATTCCGCACTCTTGATTAGCTAGAACAAATAGTTACCAAACTGAACTAACTCTACTGAGTATTCAATAAGATAATTATCTGATCCAAGCTTCTCAGGATCTCTGATAAAACTCAGGATCAGTTGGGCTAATCTAAAAGCTTCGAAAGTCGCTTTCGATCATTGTCTCAAGAGACTTTGACTCGTATGCGATTTGTGCTTCTCAGGGCAAAATTCTCAGGACAATCTGACCCATCTGATCTCAGTGAAGAAAAGGTTTTAAAAATCATTGAACACGTGTATTCCCTCCCATACACATGTGAGACTCGTTTGCACCGGGACCAACAAGTGGTATCAGAGCAGTGGTTCATTTTGACCACTTGCTTTGGTAGCCATTGTCTATTTACTGAGAGACTTTGGTGGTCTACTGAATAGATCTTATTGTTGATATCTTACAAGGCTCATTCATCATGCCTTCTAAGAAACTTCATATGTTCTCTCAAGGAGAGCTATGACCTATGGAGACCGGGAATGCAGGCTCATCTCAGATTCTAAACATGAAAGAATGTGGAGAGTGGTTTCAAGGACCATTCAAATACATCATTGTGAATCCTTAATCACCGACATCGAGAGGAATGATCCCGAGATGAATTTCCTAAACCTCGATGATCAACTTACTCCCCGATGAGAGAAAGTTAGTCAATTTGATTACATTGCTAAAGATACTCTATATAACACTATTGATGATGGTGTTATGGGGATGATTTCTCACCGTGAAACCAAAAAAGAAATATGGGACACACTTGCTATCATGTGTCAAGGCACGATCATATTAAAGAGAACAAACTTTTTGTTGCTATTGGAAAGTTTGATAGCTTTGAAATGGAAGATGGTGAATCCATTGACAAACCGGAAGTTAGATTCACTAAAGCATTATGAATGATCCGAGTGCTCTAGGAAAAGATACCCGAGAGAGAGAAGTGGCAATCGAAAATTCTTAGAGGATTATCTAAGAAATGGGATATACATGTTGTGGGATTGAAAACACCAAAAATATTGATTATATGCCATATCAACAAGTTTTCTCTGAACTGAAAGCTTATGAGTTTGTTATTGACAAGAAAACTAAGAAGTGTGATAGCAAAGATGATTCTTCATCTAGCAAAAATGTGGCTTTTAAAGCCAAAGAGAAATTCTCAGAAATCTAGAGAGTCTAAAAACTCACTTGCCAAAAATCGTGATGAGCAAGAGGATAAGTTAAGATCGATGGCAAGGAGGTTTGAAAGACTCAATAGCGATATATGGAAAATATAAGAAATATTACAGAATCACAGTGTACAAGAATGGAATAACTCGTAGAGGTCGAGGACATGATCCACTGAGAAAAGGAAGGACCAGAAAGTTGAAGGTTCCTCATCCAGGAAAAAGGACTCCAAGACCAAGGAGGAAAGTGATCAGGATGATGATACCAACAGATGCTACAACTGCCAGAAGAAAGGTCACTTCCAGTATGACTGTCTTGAGCTGAGTGCCAAAGAAAGAAAGGAGAGACAAGCCAAAAGAGACAGAAAAATCTCTAGCAAGAAGGCTATGATTGCAGAAGAAGAAGAACAATCTGAAGAAGGATCCAGTTCTTCAGATGAGATATTCTCAGATAGTGACAGTGATAATATTCAGATTAGATCACTTCTCAATTGATGGGAACTACTGATGAACTAGATGTTCTGAAAGTACAACTCTCAGAAAAGGAGAAAGTTATAGAGATCCTGAATGGAAAATTAGAGAAATCAACTGAGGAGATTCAAATTTTATCGAATCGAAGTTCAATGACCTCTTTGAGAAGCATGAGACTCTAAAGAAAAGTAAGGATAGTGCGCAGAGAAAGTTAGCTCTATTTAATTCTGCATCTAAAGTAATAGATGAAATTCAGAGTTATCAAAGACCTGCAACTATAAAGGCTAGATTGGGATATAATCCTGGGGGAACCTCACAAGGTCTTCTGAATGTTGCTTCTAGTAGCACTACGACTGTCTTTGTTAAACCAGTGGCATGTACTAATCTTCTTACTGAAGAACAGACCAGAGTTTTAGACAAGGGTAAAGGACCTATGGTTTTAGAAAAAAGCAAGGTTCAGGGAAGAATGCCCAAACCTCGGAAAAATGCTAGAAAACCCGAACACTCAAGAGGAAATTTTTCGAGCCAAGATTTCCAAAGCCTCAAAGCTAAGAATACCAACTCAAGAAATCAGACCGAACCATCGAGAGAAGTTTCAGAAGAGAAACACTAAGCAGAGATATTCTCAACTGAAAAGACCAAGTCCTCAGATTACTGAAAGACCACAATTTCAGTACAGGAACCCAAACCCCACTTGCCTAAGGGTAAAGGTTTCTTAAACCCAAGTCAGAAGAGACAAAGACCAGCTGCACCAAAGCCAAGGCATTTGAACAAAAGGCCTGAACCCAAGAAGAACTCTAAGGCTCATGTTCATGTTAAGGCTGGCATTCATACACAGGGTGCTGCCAAGGCACCTAGGGTGGTGAATGTGTATGTAGATATTTATGGGAGAAAAATCAGCCACTCTAAAGTAATTAGAGTTATCAGGCAGATTTGGGTTCCAAAAGGCACAGCTAACCTGGTAAGACCCTACACCAAATGGGTACCTAAGAACTGATCTATTTTTCAGGTGAAGAAAAATGGCACTGAGCTGAATAAAGACGACATAGCCCTGATGAGTGAAAATGAATTGGCTCCTGCTGCATGGTATCTGGACAGTGGATGTTCAAGACATATGAAATGATATAAGCAGATACTCACTGACTATGTTGAGCTAAAAGACCCTCAGATTACATTTGGAGATAACTCCAAAGGACAAACTGAAGGATATGGAACTCTTGAAGTTGAATCTGTTCGTATCCATGGTGTTTCATATGTGTCTAGTTTAAAGCATAATTTGCTTTCTATCAGCCAATTCTATGACAAATGATTCAGTGTTGAATTCTCAAAGAACTTATGTTATGTGAAAGACAATACTTCACAACAAATATTACTGACTGGTACTAGAAGAGGAAATGTGTATCTTGCTGATTGGAAATTATCTCCTAAAGATACATGTTTGGTTGCAAAAAGTTCTAATGATACCAGTTGGTTGTGGTACAAAAGGCTGAATCACTTAAACTTCAAAACCCTGAACAAATTTGCAAGATTAGCACTTGTGAGGGGGTTACCCAATGAAGTGTTCAGTAAAGATCATGTTTGTGATGCTTGTCAGAAAGGAAAGCAAATCAAAGCATCATTCAAAAGTAAAGTAGATATTTCTACTGACAGAATATTACAACTGTTACATATGGATCTGTTTGGTCCAGTGACACCTGTGAGCACTGATGGCAGGAAATATACACTTGTGGTAGTTGGTGACTACTCTAGAAACACATGGGTCATATTCTTACTCAGTAAGAAAAAGATTCAGACAAAACTGGCTGAACTACTGAAGAGACTCAGTACTGAAAAGAATCTGAGTGTGCTCAAAATTAGATCAGATAAAGGAACTGAATTTATCAACCATATTATATTTGATTATTGTGCAGCAAATGGAATAGCTCATGAAACATCAGCTGCAAGGACCCCACAATAGAATGGTGTTGCTGAAAGAAGAAATATGACTCTGAAAGAAGCTGCAAGAACAATGATTGATGAAGCTGATATTCCTAAGAGATTTTGGGCTGAAGCTATCAACACTGCATGCTACTCTCAGAACAGATCCATGCTCACCAAGAATCAAGGAAAAACTCCTTATGAGCTGTGGAATGAAAGGAAGCCTCTTGTTTCTTTCTTTCGCGTGTTTGGTTGCAAGTGTTTCATACACAATAATAGTAAAGACCAGTTGAAAACTTTTGATAGCAAAGCTGATGAAGGAATATTCTTAGGATATTCTGAAGTCAGTAAAGCCTTCAGAGTTTACAACTGTAGGACTCTTATTGTGGAAGAAACACCTCATGTTGTTTTTGATGAATCTACATGTGTTCAGAAGGAACAGGAACATGAATTAGGAGAACTGACTAAGAGAATCACCAGACTTAGCCTGAAAAAGAATGATAAAACATCCTCTTAACCTGAAAAGAAGAAGTCAATCACTTTCTATGAGTGGAGTGAATCTGACTCAGATAAAGAAGCTCATGATGGAAACACTCAGGATGGTGAGACTATGGACAATAATTCTCCACTGAAGGAAAGCCAACACACTGAAGCTGTCCAATCTGAACATACACCAGTTCAGACTCAGGTATGTAATGCCGATGAAGATGTGGTCATAGCTGAGGCAAACTCTGAATCTATCAACCAAGGGGGAACAAATGTCTCTGACAATGTTCTGAATGGAATTTCCCCTAAGGAAGATGATTCACTTTCATGACATGCGACACAGCTTTTTGTGTTGTCATCTTTTCATTGGACAGCTTTTTAAGGAAGATGATTCACTCTATATGTGTTGTCATCTTCTCATTGGACAGCTTTTTGTGTGTCTAACGGATCTGATCAGCTCGCCTGATTACTGTTCATCTGTGCTGATTTCACTGTTCATCTTGCTGATTTCTGGTTGCAGATTTCTGGTCGCCTGATCTGATCAGCTCACCTGATCAGATCAGCACAGCAGATCAGGTCCGCACTGCATCTGGACTGCATCAGCAAACTGCATCAGAAAACTGCTCTAGTAATCAGCTGCTACAGTAAACTGCTACAGTAATCCGCTGCTACAATAAACTGCATCAGAAACTGCACGGCAGGTCAGTTTCTGCACGTCAGTTAACTCGGAACTCATCCTTCTCATCTGATCTCGATCAGCCTCGTCTGATCTCGATCATCTTCGTCTGATTTCATGAGTTCCCCCTTAACTTGTTCTCTCGTTCCTCCTCAACTTGTTATCTGTAGATTTAACTTAAATAACACAAGTTGATAATGTTTTGGCATAATTCATCAAAACTAAAATATCCCAACAATTATATAGTGGAATTAATTAATATTAATGGGCTGAATTATATTGTGGCTCAATATTAAAATTCAGAAGCCCATTGGGAGGTCCATCTTAATTCTCCTAAAGGCCCCTCAAGTAGCCCAATTAAAGTACATTAAATGAAAAGGTGTATAAAATAAATTAAATTTTTTGTTGCTATTTTTCCTTATTATTTTCGAATTATTAAAGAAAAGAGGGAGAAAGATTTTATTGAAAAGATTTTATGGAAAGGAGATAAGTATTCATGTAATACAAGATTATCCCATAAATTCAAGAAATCTCCCACTTGGCCTCTTTAATTGAAAATTTTGAAATATAGAGAAATAAAAAAGGGAAGAAAGATTTTCTTGGAAAGATTTTATGGAGAAAGATATATATTCTTGGAATACAAGAATATCTCATAAATTCAAGAAAGATCCAATCTTGAAAATAACCCTTATTATTTTCTAAAATTTGGGTTAATGTGGGTGTGAGATTTTTGTGGAAAAATACACATGGAAAGAAGAATATATGAGATATATTCAAGATTTCTTGGAGATCAAGAAAAGATCTTTCCTAACCCTAATTACACCTAAAGTTTTGAATATTATTAGAATATTAGAATATTATGTTTAATTGTCTGCATTTGTTTTTATCTGTGTTCCCTTGATTCACTGCTGTCATTGAGATGTGAGAACTCAGATGACTCAAGCATGATTCTCAAATAGCCCCGATCAAGGATCATCAAGAATGAGATATTGATGATGCAATGGAGATTGGTGTGTGATCTGCATCATACTCTTAGAGAGTGTAGTAAGATCTCACTTACTATGAGATACTAGGCATCTCATGATGGATGAACAAATACCTTAGAAGGTATTGGTATATCCATCTGAGCAACCGTTTGATGTAGTTCCACTATATGTTTCTACGGGTGTCTCGGTTAGTGGGAGCGATGTGATACTCCTTTGACTTGAGGTCAATACGCACGACATGTGTGGAGTGATGAACTTTGACCATGACCGACGCTTGCACCCTTCCATGGGTAGATATGGCTTGGATTGGGTTCATCACGAAATGCATGTGTGTGGTAGTTGAGCCAGGAATAGGATTCATTTCTCAAAGTGGATTTAGAGAGAATATTCATCTCCTCATCATAATTGGATCAAAGTCATTGGCCAATGCACGTCAACTTGGACTTGTGGCCAAGTGTGACATAAGTGATCAATTAGTGATTGGAGATAATATGATTAAGTTATTTGAATAGACACTTCAACATGTTCAAGACTAATCGAGTATTCGTGAATGAAAGGAGGAAATCGTAATAGCTCATGTTTCGATTCTGGTGGTAGTTGACGCGTTTCTGCAACGTACCTCATATATTGAGAATGTCTTATATATTTTCTAGGGTTCAATTAAGACCGTTAGTTTGACTAATCGCTCGATATATGAGGGTCTATGGGTCACACAACAAGTAGTTCCCTTTTACGGATTATAATTGGTTGATTAAATGTTAAATTGGATTTAATATTTAATTTATGGAGAATTAATTAATAATATATTAATTTGGAATTAATTATTGTTAGTGTTGAATTAAATTAGATTTAATTAAATAGGAATTCCCAATAATAATATATGAAATATTATTATAGGATTTAATATATATGGAATCAAATAGTAGAGATTTGACATATATGGGAATTAAATCCGTAGAGATTTTATATGTGGGAAATAAATCTAAGAGATTTATTTAAATAAAGATTAGGATTTTTATTTCCAATCAGGTTAGCTTAAGATTTAAGATGGGTCTTCCCTATATATATGAGCTCTTGGGAATTCAAAAAAAAAATCTTTAGTTCATATTTTCTCCATAAAATCTAGAGTTAGAATTTTCCTAGCAAATTCATCTCGGGATTCAACGCTGGCAAATTTGTGTAAGTCTGTGAATGGGGATTACGTGGATACCATAGTTGAGAAATGTGTCTACGAATTACTGTAAGGATTCTCTTTATGTTTAACATAATTAGATTATGCAATTAACTATTCATTGTTGGTGAACTGTTTATTTACGCTGCGCATGTATTACGTGTTTACGTGCCTCTAAATTCCAACATATACCAGATCACAGAAGATCACGTTAACAGTCCCTTGAGAACAAGTGCGTATTTCACAACTTAGATAGATCTGAACAATCTATTGGTAGAAGTTGATGTGTAAGGCTCAGATTGGCTTGTCTTGACCAAGAGATTACACTAGTGCATTTGATGCACTGAAGCGGACCTACAGAGAGGATAAACTCATTCGCACTGACTTATGGGGTGAAGAGTTAGACCTCAGTGGTTGTTGATTTCTTAATCTCTGTCACTTAATATGGATTGTGTGCGATTAGTAATTATTGTTTTGACTTATAATGGGAAGAGAATCACCGTGAATTCGATACCCTATATCTTGGGCAATAATATTAATTACATGACAATTGCTAAATTAATACAGAGAATCGTGAGCTTGGAGAGTCTTGCATGATTAGTCCCCTTGGTGGGCTCAGAACATTTATCATATCAAATCTTGCAAGTGGAATTAATTTTCCGGTATGGATAATAATGTTGAGTTGTCCTTACTCCAAGGATAAAGACATTAATTAATATAAAGCTTTTAAGTGGCTTAATTAATTAATGGACAAAATAATTTTAAACACGGGAAATAATAATCGGGAGTCATATTACCGTAATATGGGTTGAGGTGGATAGTGCAATATTAATTATATAGTGGAATTAATTAATATTAATGGGCTGAATTATATTGTGGCTCAATATTGGAATTCAGAAGCCCATTGGGAGGTCCATCTTAATTCTCCTAAAGGTCCCTCAAGTAGCCCAATTAAAGTCCATTAAATGAAAAGGTGTATAAAATAAATTAAATTTTTTGTTGCTATTTTTCCTTATTATTTTCGAATTATTAAAGAAAAGAGGGAGAAGGATTTTCTTGAAAAGATTTTATGGAAAGGAGATAAGTATTCATGTAATACAAGATTATCCCATAAATTCAAGAAATCTCCCACTTGGCCACTTTAGTTGAAAAATTCGAAATATTGAGAAATAAAAAAAGGAAGAAAGATTTTCTTGATTTTCTTGGAAAGATTTTATGGAGAAAGATATGTATTCTTGGAATACAAGAATATCTCATAAATTCAAGAAAGATCCAATCTTGAAAATAACCCTTATTATTTTCGAAAATTTGGGTTAATGTGGGTGTGAGATTTTTGTGGAAAAATACACATGGAAAGAAGAATATATGGGATATATTCAAGATTTGTTGGAGATCAAGAAAAGATATTTCCTAATCCTAATTACACCTAAAATTTTGAACCCCCCCCCCCTCTATTATAAATAGGGGATGAATTTTTCATCCCCACCAACACAATTCCATGAGTTGGAGAAATTAGAAGTCCACAAAGGTGGTGCAACAATTTATTTATTTTTCCTTTGTTTTATAATTGTTCGTTGGAGAACCTTCCACCAAGGTTGTTGAGCAAGGACTTGGGAATACTTGAGAAGGACTTTTGGTTGGTAAACAGATACCTGATCTTGTTTGTCTCAGAATGTCTCTCCAACGGGTATGTTTACTTAAACTCCTAGAAATTCCGCATGCTAGGATCTTTTACGTGAATTATTGTTTGCATGTTGTTGTTGGATTGATTATTATATGAATTCACATAAGTTAATTCATGATAGAAATAATCGGTAATTTAAATTTTTGTTTATGAGGTCATCCGAATAGATCCTGGTATAACATATCCCAACAGGAAGAGGATGTCGTTCGGATTGAAGAACGCGGGAGCGACCTACCAGAGACTAGTGAACAACATGTTTGCCAACGAGATAGGGAAAACCATGGAGGTCTACATCGACGACATCGTGGTAAAAAGTGAAAATAAAGAATATCACCTAGGTCACCTCTCTCAAGCTTTCGACATATTGAGAAAGTACAACATGAAACTAAACCCGAAGAAGTGCAGCTTTGGAGTGGGTTCAGGCAAATTTTGAGGGCACATCATCAGCCAGCGAGGTATCGAAGCAAACCCGGCGAAGATCAAAGCCATCATGGACATGAAGCCACCTTGGAATGTCAAGGAATTACAAAGATTAATCGTATTCCTTGCACATCTGAACAGATTCATCTCTTTAATGGGGGACAAATGCAAACCATTTTTCGAGATGATGGAAAAAGGAAAATTTTTGTGGACCCCGCAGAGCCAAGCTGCCTTTTTAAAACTTAAAATATACCTGTCAAACCCGCAAATCTTATAAAAACCCATTCCGGGCGAAAGGTTATTCCTATATTTAGCCGCCTCATAATCAGCCCTAAGCGCAATACTGGTGCGAGCAGAAGGTCAGTTTCACTTGCCAATATACTTCGTCAGCCAGACCCTCAATGATGTCAAGCTCAGATATCCACCCCTTGAGAAGCTCGCGTATGCCTTGGTCATGAGTATGTGGAAACTTCGGCAATACTTCTTTGATCATCAAGTCGAAGTCCTCACCACAATGCCGCTAAGACAGATCTTACACCGACCTGATATAGTCGGGCAATTGTTGAAATGGGCTATCGAGTTGAGCCAGTTCGGAATAACTTTCGCTCCTCGGATAGCGATCAAAGCTCAAGTCCTTGCTAATTTCATTACCGAGCTCACTTTCCCGGAAAAGACCAAGGAGACAACCGAGGTCCCTGGGAATTGTACGTCAGCAGTTCTTCAACAAGCACACGAGCTGGGGCCGGAGTGGTCCTAATCAGTCCCGAGCAATAATCCTTCACCACAGCCATCAGTTTTAATTTCCACGCCACCAATAACGAAGCCAAGTATAAGGCACTGATAAATGGGCTGGAGATGGCAATGGCCATTGGCGTCCGTAAATTGAAAGTCTTCTGTGACTCCCAGTTGGTCACATGTCAAATGTCCGGAGAGTACGAGGCTAGGGGCGAACAAATGATAAAGTATCAGTAGGTAGCCAAGAGTCTCATGGATAAGTTCAAACAAATCTACGTCGAGTTGATTCCGCGAACAGAAAACACGCAGGCCGACGCCCTAGCTCGCCTTACGACGTCAGAAGAAGTAGCAAGCATGGATAACATCGTTGTCACCAAATTAAACTTGCCCTCTGGAAATGGCATCACCATCAACATAGACGAGGTGACATGGATGAATCTAATAAGGTCGTCAAGCCAGTATCTCGAAGTTTTCCAGGTCGCAACCCCGGAGGAAGACTGGATGACCCCAATCAAAGAATACATCAGAAGTGGGGCTCTACCTGAAGACAAGGTTTTAGCTCACTGTTTGCAACTGCGAGCAGCGAGGTACACTATCATCAATGACCAACTCTATATGCGAGGCTTTTCGCTACCTCTATGGAAATGTGTTACACCGGAAGAGGGGCAGATCATCCTGAAAGAAATCCATGATGGAATCTGCGGGAACCACACTGGGGGACACTCCCTAGTATATAAAACAATCAGACAAGGCTACATTTGGTTGACCCTGAGAAGAGATGCGATCTCGTATGCTAAAATGTGACGGCGATGCCAGCTTTTCGCCCCGACCATCAAGCGTGCCCCAAAAGAGCTCCATCGATCTACAGCCCTTGGCCTTTCGCAAAGTGGGGGATCGACCTTATTGGTCCTTTCCCGTAGGCCTCGGGCAGTTCGAAATTTGCAATAGTAGCCGTGGACTACTTCACCAAATGGGCTGAAGCAAAACCTTTAGCCACGATCACCCAAGAGAAGGTCATACGCTTCATATGGAAGAACATTATTTGTCGGTTCGGCTCCCACAGGCGATCTGTTGGGATTATAATGAAAAGTAAGCTTTTTACTTTGTAAAATCGAAACTGAATTTTCAGACTTATTTACTGAAATAAATTGTTTATCACTGATGTTTTAAATATGATTGAATGTTACATATATTTACTGCATAACTGTTCAATAATTCGTACGTATTACATTGTAGTTAATTTAGTGATACCAGATCACAGAAGATTAAATTAACAGTCCCTTGTAACTAAAAGTACGCCATTCACGACCTAGATGGAAATGAACAACCCATCGCGAAAGGTTGAGGTGTAAGGCTCAGATTGGTTTGTCTTGACCAAGAGATTACACTAGTGCATGACTGATGCACTGAATAGGACCTACAGGAGGATAAATTCTTCAGAACTGAACAATGGAGAATTAGACCTCAGTGGTTCGTTATTTCTTAATCTTCGTCCCTTAAATAGGATCACGTGGGATTGGTAACTATTGCTTTGACTTATCATGGGTAGCGAATCAAAGAGATTCAATACTTTTTATCTTGGGCAATATTATTAGTCACATGTGATTGCTAAGATTTAATACGAAGAATCGTGTGCAAGTACGCTTGTTTGATTTGCCCCCTTGGGAGGTTCATAAGTTTTATCATACCAAATCTTGCAAGTGGAACTAGTTTCCGGTATGGGTAATAATGTTAAATCGTTCCTTTACCAAGGATAAAAGATATTAATTAATGGAAAGCTATTTCAGTGGCTTGAATTAATTAATGGGCTAGATAATCTTAAACACGGGAAATAATAACCGGGAGCCATATTAACTGTAATATGGGTTAAGATGGATAGTGCAATATTAATTATGTAGTGGGATTAATTAATATTTATGGGCTTGAATAATATTGTGGTTCAATATTGATAATTCAAGATCCATTGGAAGATCCAATCTTAATTCTCCTAAAGGCCCCCTGAGTAGCCCAACATATAGCCCAATAACTGAAAATGTGATTAAAATAAAATATATATTGTTGCTTATTTTTTCCATGTAAATTTTGAAATTATAGATATAGTAGGGAGAAATATTTTCTTTGAATTTTGTTATGGAATGAAGATATGTATTCTTGGAATACAAGATTATCTCATTAAATTCAAGAAATCTCCCACTTGGTTATCTATATAGTATTTTCGAAAATTTGAAGATATAGGGCAAGAAAGATTTTCTTGATTTTCTTGAAAAGATATTATGGAAGATATGTATTTCTTGAAATACAAGAATATCTCATAAATTCAAGAAGATCCAAATCTTGGTTTCTTGCAAGACTATATTTTCGAAAATAATTCCATAATTTGAGAAGGTGGGATTTTTGTGGAATATTTTAATTATGGGAAAAAGAATATAGGAGATATATTCAAGATTTCTTGGTGATCAAGAAAAGTCTTTTCCCACATTGTTTTTCCACTAAAAAAATCGACCACTCCCCTCCTATAAATAGGGGATGATTCTTTCATTCCCAACTACAATTCCATGTGCTGGAAAAATTAGCAAATCCACATAAGTGGTGCAACAAAGTTTATTTTTTTCCTTTTGTTAATTGTTCGACAAGTGTCCTTCCACCGGAAAGTTGAGCAAGGGCTAAGGGAATACTTGGGAAGTCCTTTTGGTTAGTCCGTCCAACCAAATTCACTGCCATCCCGAGAGGTACGTTCACGTAAACCTGTAGATTCCGCATGCATAGGTTTTACGTGGCTTTTTATAAGCATGATATGTTGTTGTAATTATTATTTGAATGAATATAGGATTAATTCATGCTAGTAATAATTAAAGAATTATATTTGTATTTAAATATTCACCCCGAATAGATTTGTGCAACTCATTCCCCAACAAGCGCATCGAGCCACGGTTTGAACTCTCAATTTTTTAAATTATAATTTAATTCGCTGGCATTAAATTTGAAATTGATAGTAGAACCTTAGATCTGTTTTTGCGTATCCAAATGTCATGGATTTTAATGTGTTTATTTATGCATGCATATAAACCGTATTTTTTAATTCGATTCGCTCGATTCGTTTTTGCCTCGCGAGAAAATCCACGAGTAGATTAGAATTTGTTTGATTTGATCAATGTAATAGACTAGTCTAGATCTAGGTTTATTTATTTTTTGTAAATAAATTATAACCGGATCGAAAACGAGGACGGAGACGGAGAATTAAAGGACGGAATCCGTAATCCCGGGCGAAGGGCGCTGGCGCCGCTACGGCACGACGGGCGCAGGGCGAGGCCGAGGCGACGAAAGCGCGGAGGAATGGCGCAGGCGCGACGGGCGGCGGGCGCTAAGACGCCACGCACCACGGCGCCGCGATCGTGCCGAAATGGACGGACGCTGTCGCACGCTGCGACCAAGACGAAGCGAAGGCGATACGCTGGGCGCTGCCGAGGTTATGGTGAAGGCGGAGGCGGAGTGAAGTGAGCTGCCCGCTGGATGCGCGCAGATTACCCATCGAGGATCGCCGAGTCTTGCGAACCTGCCGAGGGCATCAAGGGCCGTATTGCGGTGCTAAGGTCGCCGAGGTTTTGTTAAAGCCAAGTGGGCCGGCCGGATCTTGGGCGTGCATCCCGACTGCGAGCTACTTGGCGTGGCGTTTCGAGATAAAGTTCTTTTCGAGACGATCGAGTGGGAGAAATTCAAGACGGTATTTCTTCAAGATCAAGCCAAGAAAAATCAAACCATGACAATTGGATAATTTGTGCCCAATATGTTTATTTTTCTGTTTTGCTTGATTTATTTTGTGCTATCTTATGCTTTATTTAATTTGTTTAAATGTGTTTGCATGAGAGTTACCCAATGAAAAATCTCACCTTCAAAATTACTAAGTATGTTTAAATAATTAATTGACAATTTTATTCCGGATAATAAAATTGAATTAATTTTGACCTCCATGATTTATTTATGAATTTTTTTGGAGAAATTCCCCCCACGAGACGGTCAAAAGATAGCTTTCACATGAATGAATTCCAAGTGGATGATTGTGGGTTATTACTAGTGGCGACGATGACCCTCCCCACGAGGCTCGTTCAAAACGAAATAATAATCCTGTATTTAATCATGGTTATTACTTAGGTATAAAATTGATATGCATATACTTCCCCGAAGTCCCTGTCAATTTTATATTGGTCAAGTGGGAGCCAACTATTAATCTGGATATTAAAGTTTTGTAACTGTTCTTGTTTGTAATCTGCTTGAATGTGTTTAAATAATGACCCACCCCACGTGGCTTATTTAAACTGTTTTGAGATGTTGGCTAATGCATGTTCATATTTTTTTTTTGAGATTTTAAATATGATGCATGTGATCGAATCTTGTGATATACTTGTGCTTTTGCATATAGTTATTTATTTCAGTTCAGCATGTCGTTACCTTTTAATCCACTGTTATTATACTTAAAGTCAATACAATTTGGAAACTATATTGATTGGAAAATTATAATTGTCCTAACTGCACAAAAGCACAAGTGGATTTTTGACACACCAAAATCAGATGAGCCAACTGACGAGTCAAAACATGCGGGACTCGTCAGATCACCTTGCGAGAGATGTCGTCGCTAACAATGGTGGAGGGCAAACCCGTAAGGGATTACGTCCTCAAAATAGATGGCTCATCTGAACAAACTTGAGATTCTGAGTGCAGATTATGATCTGGAGACTCAGATTTATTTTGGTGTTCGCTCTCTGCCCAAAAAGTTTTTGAGCATTTTGGCCTCGCTAGCTAATTTGTTGCAAGCTTTTGGTCTCGGCAGAAATGTTGATAAGGTACCAAACTCAAGCTTTGACGGCAAGTGGTCCGTCTTCATCTTCTAGGCCAAGGGAAGGCAAGATAAAGAAGAGGACCAAAAGGCCATAAGAAATAAAACTCAACCGTTGCCAAGGGCAATGGTAAGATGAGGAATGCTTGTTGTGTCAAGGAAAATCCAAAGAGGAAGTGTTTAAGCTGCGGTGAGAGAGGACAATGGAGGTTTTGCCTGTTCCAACCCCAAAAGGGACGGAAAGGAAGGTAATTCTCACACACTAGTTGTTGAAACTTGTTTAGCGGCGTATACTTCTCATTCGTGGGTGGTTGATACGAGATCCACTAATCATGTTGGCTTCACGGGTTCAAACGGACCTGACAACTTAGTGGGAGTGAGATCCTCATCACACTGGGCGATGCTACGAGAGTGGCAGCTGAAACAGTGGGAGAAGTGCACCTATCTTTTGAAGATAAAGTTTTTTTTTAGATTATCTTTATGTTCCCAGTTTTAGAAAGAATTCACTTTCATTTTCTAAAATTCGATTAAAGGACACTAAGTTTCTTCTAATAAGAATGACATCATTTCTTGAAATGATGAGTGTATCTGTTACGGGACATTGATGGAAAATCTCTATACAATTAACTGTGCACACCACTCACGAAATGCATCCTATAACACATCAACTATTTCCAACAAAAGAAAACATGAACGAGACACTTCTTTGGCATCTAAGATTGGGTCATATAAATCCAAAGAGGATCCAAAGGTTGGTGAAAGACGGTTCACTGGAGTTTCTCCAAGTTGAACGAATTCCAACCTGCGAATCATGTTTGGAGGGTAAAATGACCAAGAGGGCAATTGGAGCCAAGGGGACTAGAGCCAAAGAAGTATCAGAGATCGTTCACACAGATCGTTCACTTGTTTGGATTCATATTGGATTTATGAAAGAACTTATCAAATTCATTATTGTTTGACAAAATTATTTCAAAGCTACAATTTTTATTTTTTATTCATTATTTAATAAATAATAAATGAGAAAATTACAGTTTGATACAAGATTTAGGATACCATTACAGTTAGGTACAAAGTGCAGAAATTTGAACTAAAGTACGTCGTACTATAGTTCAAATTTGAACTAAAGTGCATAATTTTTTTGCACTTTGTACCTGGTTGTAATGTTTAGGGTGACTTTGTAGTGGAATGTTCTTCACCCATAATAAAATTATAATTTCTCTTTCCTCTCCTTCTTACATCAATATAAAAAATTTATATAAAAATTATTATTTATTAAAACTAAAAAAATTACTTTTTAAATAAAAAAAGTGTATTTTTTTAAAAATAAATTTTGAAAAAAAAGTCTTTTAAAAAATAATTTTTTTATTTATTATATAAATTTTTTTCTTTATTTTTGAAAAATAATGATTTTTTTTAGAGAAAATATCTTTTATTTTAATTTTTTTTTTGAAAAAAGTAAAAGATTTAATGTTTTAAAAAATTAAAAAAAAAATAAACTTATTTATTTAAATACAAATATAATTTTTAAAAGAAAAAATGATACTCCCTTCGTCCCGATCTTGTTACACTAATTCCGTTTTGGTCGTCCCAATCTTGTTTACACATTTCCTTAAATGGAAATATCCACTTTATACTTTATCACTTTATCACATAAAATACTTGTTGGGAGATGAATTTTAATAAAGATTTATGATTTTGATTAGATCCCAAAAAACCCCTGAGTATGACATGTTCAGAATGATCTTGATAGTTGAGTCAGGATTCAGTTTTAGAATATTCAGGATGTTATCTGCAGAATGTATAGTCGCAGATATAGTTCAGATAGTTCTTGAAGACTCGAGAGGATCTTGAGTAATCAAGACTCGGGCCAGAAAGACTCGATACATCGGTCGATAAAACTACAAAGATTCAAAAGACCACAAGACTCGAAGACCACAAGACTCGAGAAGACCTCAAGACTCGTAAGAATCAAGACACAAAGATCAAGATCAAGAACTAAAGATCAAGAATCTTTTGAAGGCACAAATAATTATCAAGACTCAAGAAGGTAATGAATGCTCAAGATGAACCTCAATGTTCCGAGGCAATTTGAATATATCTATCTAAAGGATGCAATCATCGGAAGATCGCGATTCCTTAGAAAGTTAGATATCCGCCAAGACATTCAAATGCGCATAAAAAGGAACTAAGTCAGAAGTGTTGTTAAGATTATATCAAACTCAGTGTTTGTAACCAAAAAGAGCCGTTGAAGGTGTCTACCTTTAACTGGAGACAAAAGTCAAAAAGAGGAAGACAACATTGTACCATCTTGACAATCGACAAAGGATGAGTCTCTCGAAAAAGATGTCGATGTACAAAAAGTTCCAGATCGCAAAAAAAGTGAAGACCGGCTACATGAAAGACTATTGCCTAGAAAGTGTTAGGAAGTTTCAAACCCTAAATATAGCCGTTTCACACACCACAAGAGGGAACTCACGAAGCTGTCTCTCCAACGGATAGTTTTCAAGAGTGACCTTGGTGTATGCCTATAAATACTGGTGACCCTCTACATTGTAAGGGGACGGGAAATTTATACGCAAACTTAAGAGCTCAAGCTTATTCTTGTAAAAGATAAAAGCACTCGAAAAACTTAGAATTTCCCAAGTGCTTCAATATTGAAGAGAGCTCACTATACTAAGCCTAGCTTGATAATAATTATCCAAAGCTTAGTCGAGATATCCTAACCCTTTGCATTGTGCTTTATTGTAAAGGATATCTCATCCTAGTTGGAAACCAACCAAGAAACCCCAAACCCTTGTGAAGGTAGTTGGAGTGTGTTTTGTTGGTGAGAAGTGTTGTAAAGAGTTAGTAAACTACAAGGAGTAGTCATAAAACTCTAGAGGAGAAGTTAGTAAGCTACAGGGATAGTCTGAAAGCTTGTGTGTGATTGAGTAAGTAAACTACGGAGGTAGTCAGAAAGCTCAAGGTCGGGTTGAGTAAGTAAACTACGTGGAGTAGTCGAAAAAACTTCGGGGGCGAAGTTGAGTAAGTAAACTACGAGGTAAATCGAAAGCTCGAAGTTGATAGTGAATTTCTCTCAAGAGTCGGGAGAGTGGGCGTAGGAGCTTGAGTCTCAACCACTATAATTCTTTGTGTTCTTTATTGCTTTCCTTATCTGTGCTTTATCTGTTGCATTGACTTGATTTTGAAAGCATACTTTTCAGCGATATTGATTTGGAATCAATCCACCTGAAGTTGCATAAGTGAATCACACCTAATCACTATTTCATAAAGGTTTTTTACGCAAAGCTTAAAACGAGTATAAACTAAGGGCCAACCATTCCGCTGGCGAAAGTAAAATTAGAAACGGATAGTTGCCAAACTGAACGTACTCTTCGAGGGTTCGATAAGTTGGATTATCGATCTAAGCAACTCGGAGGATCTCTGACTTTTCGGGACTCGGTTGGGATTATCGGGGGTTTTACGGCGGCTTTCGGGATCAACTTTCTCGATGACTTTTGACTCGGAGCGTCTGTCTTCTCGAACCTAATCTTGAGATTATCGACCCAAGTGACCTCGATGAAAAAAAGTTTTAAAAACACTTGAACGTGTATTCCCCCACATACACGTGTAAGACTTCGTTTTTGCACCGGACCAACAAGTGGTATCAGAGCAGTGGTTCAACTTGACCACCTGCTGTGTTGACCAAAGTTTTATTTTCAAAAATACTTGTGGTCTATCTGAACTGATCTTATTTGCTGAAACTTTTTACTTTTCAAGAGATCAAAAAAATGTCTTCTAAAAAACTTCCCATGTTCTCAGTGGAGAACTATGACCTATGGAGACTGAGAATGCAGGCTCATCTGTATTCAAAACATGAGCGTATGTGGAGAGTGGTCTCTCAAGGACCATTCCAGTTTACTGTAGTGAATCCCAGAGGAATAGAAGATGAGAGAATTGATCCTAGAGCAGAATTTCCTAAGTCTGATGACCAACTGACTCCTGAGGAGAGAAAGTTAGTCAATCTAGACTACATTGCAAAAGACACACTATACAACACAATTGATGATGGTGTGATGGGAATGATCTCTCACTGTAATACTGCTAAAGAAATTTGGGATACACTAGCTGTTATGTGCCAAGGCACAGATCATATAAAAGAAAACAAACTTTCAGTGGCAATTGGAAAGTTTGACAGTTTTGAAATGGATGATGGTGAATCAATAGACAAACTGGAAGTCAGATTCACTAGCATCATGAATGATCTAAATGCACTTGGAAAGAAATACCCACAGAGAGAAGTTGCATTGAAAATTCTTAGAGGTCTATCTAAGAAATGGGATATTCATGCAGTGGTGATTGAAAACACCAAGAATATTAACTCAATGCCTTACCAACAAGTCTTCTCGAAATTTGAAAGCCTATGAATTTGTAATTGATAAGAAATCCAAAAAGGTCGACAAAGAAAAGATGATTCTTCATCGAGTAAGAATGTGGCCTTAAAAGCCAAAGATAAAACTCAGAAAACTAGAGAGTTTGAGAACCCCCATGCCAAAAATCAGGATGAGCTTGAGGAAAAGCTAGCACTGATGGCAAGAAGGTTTGATAGACTCAATAATAGATTTGGAAAATACAAAAGCTATTACAGAAACCACAGTGTACCGGAAAAAAACCCGAGGACGGATCAACCGAGAAGAAGAAAGACACGAAAGTCAAGGATCTTCATCCAAAAGAAAGGACTCCAAGTCCAAAGAAGGAAATGATCGGGATGATGATGCCAACAGGATGTTATAACCGCCGGAAAGAAAGGTCACTTCCAAATGATTGTCCGGTTGAGTGCTAAGGAGAGAAGAGAAAGGCAAGCTATAAGAGACCGAAGTTCTCAAGCAAAAAGGCCATGGTTGCGAGAAGAAGAACACTCGAGGAGGAATCTAGCTCTTCGGATGAGATATTCTCGACAAAGTGAAAGTGATGACATCCGTCGATGGCCATTGAGGAGGTAAACTCTTCTTTCTCTGTTGTTGCTCCTACACTAGCACAAGAGTTTTCAAGTTCCACCGAAAAACAGTCATTTTGACTGATGGATTCTTTTCGAGAATCGATGAAGGACTATCTTTGTTTTTGCAAGGATCGCTAAATCAAACTCAAGAGCGAATAAGGAATCGAAAGTCGAAAATCTAAAATGGAAAGACTCTAGCAATATTGAAGTCACTTCTCAATTAATGGGAGCTCTTGATGAACTGGATGTTACGAAAGTACAACTCTCAAAAAAAAAGAGAAGTTGATAATGTCCCTAACCGAAAAGCTAGAGAAATCCATTTGAAGAGATTCACTAATCGAATCGAGTTCAATGACCTCTCTCGAGAAGCATAAAACTCTATAGAATCAGGAGGATAGTGCATGTAAAGTTAACTCTATTGAATAATGCATCTAATGTAATAGATGAAATTGAGTTACCGTGAGATCTGTGACTATAAAATCTGGATTGGGATATATTCCAGGGGAACCTCACAAGGTCATCTAAATGTTAAATCAAGTAGCAAAAGACTATCTTTGTAAAAACCAATGGCACCTACACTTCAAACCGAAGAAATGCCCAAGGTTGTAGACAAGGAAAAAGGACCTATGGTCTCGAAAAAATCGAATGATCGGGGAAAGCCCAAACCTCATGTGAAGGCAAGAAAACCCGAGCAATCGATTGAAAGTTTCGAGCAAGTACTTCAAAGCCTCGGGCTAAGAATGCAAACACGAAAGGCTCCACATCGAACCATCGAGGAATCCTCGGATGAGAAACACTCAAAGAGAGACATTCTCAATCAAGAGACCAAGTCCTCGATTATCTTTGAAAGACCAGTTTCAAAGATCATAACCTTTGAACCTCACTTGCCTAAGGGTAAAGGTTATCTGAACCCGAGTCATCAAAGATTTAGGTCGGCCGCACAAAAAAAGCCTAAGCATCTGAGCAGAAGGCTGAACCAAAGAAGAACTCTAAGGCACATGTTCATGCTAAAGCTAGCACACATATCTGAAAATCGCTAAGGCACCCAGTAGTGGATGTATATGTTGATGTTTATGGAAGACAAATTAGCCATTCTAAAGTGATTAGAGTTGTCGAAAGATTTGGATTCGAAAATACGATTAACCTCGTAGGACCCTACACAAAATGGGTACCTAAGAATTGATCTGCTTTTTTTCGGGAGGAAAACCAGGGCACTAAGTCGATGAAAGATCACATGGCAATCGATGAAAGCGAGAGATGAAAAAAAGCTCGATGTATGGTATCTTGACGGTGGATGCTCAAGATATATGACAGATTCAAGAAGATGCTCGGGGACTATGTTGAACAAAAGAGGCCCACGATCACTTTTGGAGATAACTCCAAGGGATGAGATCAAGGATATGGAACTTTGGAAGTTGACTTCGATTCATATCCATGGTGTTTCATATGTATCCGGATTGAAGCATAACTTCTTTGTCGCCAATTAGCCAATTACGTGATAAAGGTTTCAATGTTGAGTTCTCCAAGAACTTATGCTTTGTGAAAGATGATACATCACGAAAAGTATTCTTGGTAGTACAAGAAAAGGGAATGTGTATCTTGCTGATTGGAGTTCAACTCCTAAAGATACATGTTTAATTGCTAAAAGTTCCACAGATACCAGTTGGTTATGGCATAAAAGAATGAATCACCTAAACTTCAAAACCCTGAACAAGCTTGCAAGATTAGCTCTTGTGAGAGGGTTGCCTAATGAAGTGTTCAGTAAGGAACACATTTGTGATGCGTGCCAGAAAGGAAAACAAGTCAAAGCATCATTTAAAAGCAAAGTAGAAGTTTCTACTGAGAGAATACTTCAGCTTTTGCATATGGATCTGTTTGGTCCTATAACACCTGTGAGCACTAATGGCAGGAAATACACATTGGTAGTAGTTGATGACTACTCAAGATATACTTGGGTCATATTCTTACTCAATAAGAAAGAGACTCGAAAAAGTTTGCGAAATTCTTAAAAAAAGACTCAGTATTGAGAAAAATCTGAGTGTGGTCAAAATCAGATCTGACAAAGGAACTGAGTTTATAAATCATATCATTTATGATTATTGTGCAGCAAATGGAATTCTACATGAAACATCAGCTGCAAGGACCCCTCAACAAAATGGTGTTCTTTGAAAGAAGGAAAACGAACTCGAAAAGAAGCTCACTGTAGGACAATGATAAATGAAGTATATTCCTAAAAGATTTTGAAATTTGAAGTTGTCAACATTTGCATGTTACTCTCGAGAATAGATCCATTCTCGACAAAAAAAGTCAAGGCAAAACGCCTTATGAGCTTTGGAATGAAAGGAAGCCTCTTTGTTTCTTTCTTTTTCGTGTGTTTGGTTGCAAGTGTTTCATACACAATAATGGTAAAGATCGGTTTGAAAACATTTGATAGTAAAAGTTTTATGAAGGAATATTCTTAGGATATTCTCAAGTTAGTAAAGCTTTTCGAGTTTACAATCTGTAGGACTCTTATTGTGGAGGAAACACCTCATGTTGTTTTTGATGAATCTGTTTGTGTTCGGAAGAAACAGAACATGATGCAAATGAACCCGACTAAGAGGATCACCAGATTAAGCCCGAAAGCGAAAGATAAATCATCCATTTGAACACGAAAAGAAGAAGTCGGTCACTATCTATGATTGGAGTGACTCGGACTCGAATAAAGAAGTTCGGGATGGAAATCGGGATGGTGAGACCGGAAAACCAACACTCCAAAGGTGACCAATCGAGCAGACACCGGTTCAAACTCGTGCGTGATGCCAATGAAGATGTGGTCACAAATGAGGCAAATTCGAATCTATCAACCAAAGGGGAACAAATGTCTCGACAATGTTCTCGAATAAATTTCCCACGAGGAAGATGATTCCCTTTCTCTTTTTGTTGTTCCCCGAGTTTCTTTGATTTAATCGAACCTAACATTTCAAATGTTGAGGATACCATTGAAGGGGAACATCAAGAAGGAAATGGTTAGATAGCCATCCTACAAGCCGTTGTGGGTGATCTAACCGAAGGTGTTAAGACTAGAAGGTTCCATGGAGAGAGTGCACTATTCTGCTTCTTCCTATCGAGAAAGAACCTACTGAGATTGGTGAAGCTCTACAAGATGAGCTGAATCAATTCTCGAGGAATGAAGTATGGGAGCTAGTAGATAGACCAGAAAGGCACAATGTCATTGGAACCAAGTGGGTTTTCAAGAACAAAAGAGATGAAAACAACAACATTGTGAGAAACAAGGCAAGGCTAGTTGCACAAGGTTATTCCCAAGAAGAAGGCTTGGATTATGATGAAACCTTTGCACCTGTTGCAAGACTAGAAGCCATCATATTGTTTCTTGCATATCTTTTGCACATGAAGTTCACATCTATCGGATGGATGTGAAAAGTGCATTTCGAATCGGCGTGCTTAAAAGAAGAGGTTTATGTGGAACAATCTCCCGGTTTCAAAAACAGAATGACCAAGTTTACTGTGCTAAGAAAAAGCCTTGTATGGTCTTAAGCAAGCACCCAGAGCATGGTATGATACTCTTTCTCAGTTTCTTACTGACCATGGTTTTGTCAAAGGAACTGTTGATAGAACTCTGTTCAGGATAGAGGATGGGAAGATATCTTACTAGTTCAGATATATGTTGATGACATCATTTTGGATCTCCAAACCATCACCGTGTGAAAAGTTTTCAACAATCGATGAAAGGCAAGTTTGAGATGTCAATGATGGGAGAGATGAATTTCTTTCTAGGACTTCAAGTGAAACAATCAAAGGAAGGAATATTCATCAACCGGGCAAAAATACACCGGAGATCGATTGCCAAATATGGTGTCTGAGATTGCAATGCGCTTAGAATTCCCATGAATACTAACTACAAGATGGATCCCGATTACGAAGGTAAATCGATAAGTCATATCGATTATAGAGGAATCATTGGATCATTGCTCTATCTCACGTTAGTAGGCGGATATAACATTTCTTTGTTGGGATATGTGCAAGATACCAAGCTAATTCTAAAATTTAGTCACATGGATCTTTGCCAAAAAGATCTTGAAATATCTTAAGGGCACGATGAATAGAGGATTATGGTATCGGTGATGATAACCTAGAGTTAAGTGGTTACTCGGATCTCGATTATGGAGGATCTGAAATTGACAGAAGTCCACTTGAGAACTTGTCAATTTCTAGGAAGAAAAGTGATATCTTGGTTTTCGAAGAAAGCAGGACCTCGATAGCAACAAGTACTCACCGAAAATTTGAATATATGGTCATGCGGGAAAGTCTGCTTACTGCAATTTTTTTGCTCGCACAACAATTGAGGGATTATAAAGTTGTAGCCAATGAAGTACCAATATTTTGTGACAATAATAGTGCCATTGCTATTTCACAAAACCCGGTATTGCACACCAGATGCAAGCATGTGGATATCAGACATCACTTCATCAGAGATCATGTCGAGAAGAAGGACAAAAGGATGGAGAAAATTCATACTGATAAGCGGAGAGTCGATATCTTGACTAAACCTTTGGCGGAATCAAGATTTCAAGAACTTTCGGTTGAATTAGGGATGCTTTAGAACCAGTGTTTTAAAGTAAAATCTGAAAAATTGAAGGTTTTCAGATGCATGAAGTTTTCTCAGAATCCTTCTGAGAAGCTCAGGATAAAATGGAAATATCTTGGGCGAGTCTCGAAAAACTCAAGAAGATATCTTGAACCAATTCAAGACTTCGATATTATCTTGACATTTTATCAAGATCAGTACTCAATAAGACTGATAGAGGGAAATTGGTCTGAAGAAGTAATGACTCATGCGATCCATTGCTCAAGTAAATTCAGTAATCATTCGCAATAAATATAAAAACACCGAGGAATGTTTTTTTTTTAGGATCGTTTTAAATTCGAAGAAAGGTCAATATCATTTAATGCTCTGCTACATTAATGACCAATGAGGATGTTTTGGCGGCTTACTTTTTGGAGATCGTCGGTTCAGATACGATTAATGAGATTAATCTCAACCGTTGTTACTCACCTAACCAACACGATTCCCCACGATCTCAAGGTTATATAAACCCCAATCATCCATTCAAGCCAAAATTTTATCAAACCCTTCGTTTCCAAATCCTCTGCAATTAAAAATCCCCTTTTACCCAGAAATTCTCCAACCCCTAAAGCTTCACTTCTTCAATCAAACTCTAAAATGGCTCCAACCCTGTTCGAGAGATTAGCCGAAACCAACAAGCCGTGGTACGAGTTCGTTGTCTCACTTGAAAGCACAACCAACTCAAAGCCAGAAGAGGAGGCTCTGCATATGATTCGACTGGCTAAACTCACCCAACTAGTCGCAAATCGACCAGACCAGGAGTTTGCGAAAGAGGTAATCGAATTCATCTGTAACTTGAAGATAGATGAAGAGGGCTGTATGCATTCTAAGTTAACTGTATCACACTTAGAGCAGTCATCCAAATACGTCGATTTTGAGAGGGATATGTATATAGTTCCGAAAAATCTGAATGATGTTTTTGAGCTCTGTGCAGAGAGAAGGAGGATATCTTCGCCAATTCGACCCCATTTCCTAAATCTAAAATTCTCCTTAAACCCATTCTTTGCAAGGAAGCAGTCATCGTGGAAGAGAGAGAAAAAAGGTAGAATCACCTTCTGCAGCTTGCTAAAAAAAGAGACCCAACAAACTAGGGGAAGGTGTTGTTGGAGGCAAAGACGGGGCGAGGAGCAAAAATGATGAAACAGAAGAATCTTGCTCCAAAACGCGAAGATTGGTGGTTCTCACCTATGAAGATGAAAGTGATCCCGAGAGATTCAAACCGAGGCCAAACCGCCGAGTTCACCATTACAAGTGTTGGCTCGGGTTATCTCGGTGACACAGATCGATCGGGAGCGGTCTTTTTTCGAGGTGCTTGAGACATCGCTCGAGATGAGATAAAATTTCTCGAAATTTTCAAAGGAGCTCGAGACCTCGAGAGATGCCTACCTCGGATGTGCGTGTGCTCGAGACAGAAAGAGCCCGGCTCGAGTCGATCCGAAGATGTGCAAGCTCGGATCGATGAGCCAACTCGGACTAAACGAGGATATACCCGCCAGCCTCGTAACCCACTCGGATGCAAACCGAGGACTGACCGCACAAACTTCAGAGATCTTTGCTTTGAGACTCGGGGCATAATATTCTTGATGAGCTCTGAAAGATCTACTTCTTGATCCCTTAGCGTAAACTTCAAATGAACCAGAGAGCCCGAGATGGAAGAAGGGGCGAGACCCGAAGAAGGCGCGAGTGGAGGAGCAAGGGGAACGGTTCATACTTGACCGATACCACGAGCTCGGCTCATATACCTCGATCTGCAAAGATATTTTCTTGATTAAGGACAAGCAGTATTTATCCTCAATCGGACTCTTCCGAGATGCTTGATATTGCTTTTAGAGAGGGGAAGACCGTGGAATGAGGAGACAACCTTCGACCGACTTCTCGGGGTTCAGAAGGACAAAGCTCAGGATGAAAAACTCCGATTTTGATGAGCTGGTTCAGAGGAAGTTGGCTGAGAGGAGAGCAACTGAAGTTGGTGCCCCAAGCAGCGGAGACATATATCAAGATGGGGATGGGGACCAACAGGGAGATATTGAGAAGCAGTCTCAGATTGAAAAGGAGACTTCTGTTGCTGATCAACCTGGATCTAGTCAACACCAGAATGTTGATAGTACTCTTCAGACTGAGGCGCAGCTGGAGACTGGAGCTCAGAATGAAGCTGGAGCTCAAGATGATCAGACAATACAGGAGGTACAGAAGATTCCTGAGATTGATCTCACTCCCCTGATAGAGAAACTTGAGAAGGTTGAGCCAATGATGATCAAGATTGCTCAGATGGAAGAAACGTTGGCTAATCAAGCTCAAAAGATGGACGGTCTTAGTCACTCTTCAGAACTGGTGCAAATTCAAAACACTCTAGCCACCCAGATGACCTCCATGGAAGGAAAGCTGAATGAGAAGCTGGAGGGAGTCAAGGCTGAGTTAAGTGACAAATCCGAAGCGTAAACACCGGAAAGTTCTCGATTTCTAGAAGTGAAACCGCGAGAAAAAGAATGAGGTGCTAATCAAGTTCTGTTTGTTGAGGAAATGAGCTCAATGCTCATGACCAAGATAACAGATGTTCAAAGAAGCACTCTCCGGCGGTTTGCCCACTTATCCGAAAGAATTTTTACGTGGCCAAAAACCATCTAAGGAGGGCCGAAGACGAACAAGATCGAGATAGCGAGGAGAAGTTCGCCGCAAGTGAGCAAAGAGCAATATCACTTGGACACAAAGACTCTCGAAGCTTCTTCCAAATTACGGTGCCAAGAAGGGGAAAAAGGAAGTCAAGATCTCGGAAAGTTCATGGCACGTGCATTGGAGAAGAAGGCTCGAGAAAGATCTTTGAAATGTATAATCTAGCAAAAGCCTTTAAAGAAGTCGAGCTAACTTGAGAAGTTAAAGTTAGCTCAAGTAGAAAAGCCTATCTACACTCGAGTTTACGAGCAAGCTATGCTTGATGTTGCAAGAGAGAAACCGAAAAGCTTTGAGCAAAAAAATTGGAACAAGCCAGTTCTTCTTTGAGAATCGCTTTATGAAGAGGAAGGCCTTGGGCGTTGTTCAACCCGAAAGAAACGTCAAAAGGCTTTTAAGCCAATCCAGAGAAAACGATTACGGATGATGAAGAAACAGAACAACCCGATGGAATCGAGTCTCAACCTCGGAAGAAAGTCTTCAACACGAGAAATGCTCAAAGACACTCCAAGAAGAACAAAATTTAAGAAAGTTCTTTGCTTCGGTCTCGTGAACGTCTGTGATCGAAAAGAAGATAGACGAAGAGCGAAGCGAAGAAGAGTGATTTCGTGAAGTTTGCGAGCAAGAGGAAAGGAACATCAAAAGCACTAAAGTGGCCCCGTTGATAAATGGATGCCTATCAAACTCAACGATATGTGGGAAGAAGTCAAGAGAACCTTCCGGTTCAATTATGATGTTCTCGGGGAATGGAGAGGGAAAGCTCGATCGAATGAAGCTTTCATTGAATACCTTCTTATCTTCTATTCAAAGTATCTACTGAGTTGGATTAACTTTATGATGAAGGAGAGGTACGATAGTAGCCCCGGTCCATATTCCTATCCACCTCCAAAACTTGATAATGGCTTGGTGAATGAGAAGGCCATTACTCAAGAGATTGCTTTCGATATCTTTGGTCATTGGGTTTAACAGAAACATCCGGACATCATCAAGGAAAGAAATGAAATTTGAAGAAGAGATTTTTCGGAATGTTTGACTGGAGGTGCCTTGATGAAGTTGAGAATGAAACAAACCCAAGAAGCGAGAAGATCAAGAGCCAAAATCGGAAGATCGAGACTCGAAAGATTTTGTAATCTTTAAATTTTATCTTTTTGATTTTGTTGATAAACTCATTGTAATATGTAACGGGATACCAATCATCAATGAAGATTTATCATTATGCTCAAAAGATAATATCTCATTATCTTATTTACATGTCTTTTATTTTGATATGCCTGAATGAATGTCTCTGAACTGATTGTATGTTGATAAGGGAGAAATTGTTTAAGTATTTGGTAATGAACTAGTTAAAGAGATTCATTACTGAAGAAATTGCTGAATGATTAAACTGTTGAGAAACTCTGAAATTGTTGAGAGATTCTCTGATTTAAGAAATTGTTGGGAGACAACCAATCTTGTAATAGGATAAACTGAAACCTGAGTATAGGTTATTTGTTTGTAACAAGATAGGTTTTGGCATCATCAAAAAGGGGGAAATTGTTACGAGATGAATTTTAATAAAGATTTATGATTTTGATTAGATCCCAAAAAACCCCTGAGTATGACATGTTCAGAATGATCTTGATAGTTGAGTCAGGATTCAGTTTTAGAATATTCAGGATGTTATCTGCAGAATGTATAGTCGTGAGATATAGTTCGAGATAGTTCTTGAAGACTCGATGGGATCTTGAAAAAATCAAGACTCACGAGAAGACTCGAAGACATCGGTCAAGATAAACTACAAAGATTCAAAAGACCTCAAGACTCGAAAGACCACAAGACTCGAAAGACCACAAGACTCGAAGACTCAAGACACAAAGATCAAGATCAAGAACTAAAGATCAAGAATAATCGAAGGCCACGATAATTCTCAAGACTCGATGAAGGTCTTGAATGCTCAGTATGAACCTGAATGTTCCGAGGCACTGAATATATCTATCTAAAGGATGCAATACTGAGAAGATCGCGATTCCTTAGAAAGTTAGATATCTGCCAAGACATTCAAATGCAGACAAAAGGAACTAAGTCAGAAGTGTTGTTAAGATTATATCAAACTCGGTGTTTGTTTGTAAAAAAAAGAGCCGTTGAAGGTGTCTACCTTTAACCGGAGACAAAAAGTCAAAAAGAGGAAGACAACATCATACCATCTTGACACGACGATGTGTGGTACAAAAACAAAAGTTCGGTGATCGCATAAAGTGAAGACCGGCTACATGAAAGGCTATTGCCTAGAAAGTGTTAGGGAATTTCAAACCCTAAATATAGCCGTTTCACACACGAAGCTGTCTCTCCAACGGATAGTTTTCAAGAGTGACCTTGGTGTATGCCTATAAATACTGGTGACCCTCTACATTGTAAGGGGGACGAAATTTATCATAACTTAAGAGCTCAAGCCTATTCTTGTAAAAGATAAAAGCACTCGAAAAACTTAGAATTTCCCAAGTGCTTCAATATTGAAGAGAGCTCACTATACTAAGCCTAGCTTGATAAGAATTATCCAAAGCTTAGTCGAGATATCCTAACCCTTTGCATTGTGCTTTATTGTAAAGGATATCTCATCCTAGTTGGAAACCAACCAAGAAACCCCAAACCCTTGTGAAGGTAGTTGGAGTGTGTTTTGTTGGTGAGAAGTGTTGTAAAGAGTTAGTAAACTACAAGGAGTAGTCAGAAAACTCTAGAGGAGAAGTTAGTAAGCTACATGGGTAGTCTGAAAGCTTGTGTGTGATTGAGTAAGTAAACTACGGAGGTAGTCAGAAAGCTCAAGGTCGGGTTGAGTAAGTAAACTACGTGGAGTAGTCAGAAAACTCAGGGCCGAGTTGAGTAAGTAAACTCTGAGGTAGTCGAAAAGCTCGAAGTTGATAGTGAATTTCTCACGAAGAGTCGGGGAGAGTGGGCGTAGGAGCTTGAGTCTCTACGAACCACTATAATTGATGTGTTCTTTATTGCTTTCCTTATCTCTGCCTTATCATTGCATTGACTTGATTTTGAAAGCATACTTTTCATTTGATATTCGGTTGGAATCAATCCAATTGAAGTTGCATAAGTGAATCACGACCTAATCACTATTTCATAAAGGGAAGGTTTTTTACGCAAAACTTAAAACGAGTATAAACTAAGGGTCAACCATTCCGCCTGTTGAACCCAGTAGCTAGAAAACGAGATAGTTACCAAACTGAACGTACTCTTCTGAGGGTTCAGTAAGTTAGTTATCTGATCCAAGCAACTCAGGATCTCTGACACTCAGGACTCAGTTGGGATTATCGAGGTTTAAAGCGGCTCGGGATCACTTTGCCTCGATGAGACTTTGACTCGAGCGATCTGTGCTTCTCGAACCTAATCTTGAGATTATCGACCCAAAGTGACCTCGATGAAAAAAAGTTTTAAAAACACTGAACACGTGTATTCCCCCCCCCCCCATACACGTGTAAGACTCGTTTGCACCGGGACCAACAATACTAATAAACAACTCTTTCTACCCCCAATACTTTATCATTTTATCAAATAAAATACTAATAAATAATTTTTCTATCCCAACACTTTATTACTTTTTCTTAAACTCCGAGCACACTGTAATTGTGTAAACAAGATCGGGACAGAGTGAGTATATTTTTTTAAATAATTTATATTAAAATAATATTAATATTTTTGCAAGACATACAAAAGAAGAGAGAGTTGAGTGAGTGAGTGGATTTATCAAATGACACTAACTGTGCATGGATTTGTAAATAATCCAATTATATGTAAAATTTAAAATTTCAAAATCTATAAATTTAAAATAAATGAACTTTAAAAGAAATATTTATAAATTCATAAATGTCATTTTGTATTCAAATATAATAATTTATTTAATTGTAAATTTACATATACATAGATTCAAATTCCTCCATATAAATTAGTTTGAAAAAAATAATCCTTCATACAAATAGAGCCTATGTATTCGTAGAATGACTAATGTTAATATCCACAAGAGGTTGAGATATGCTGTTTGCTATATAGCCGTTGCGATGTTATATTTTTAAATGATATGATGTGGTGCACATGCTTTTCCCAAGAGAATTTGTCTGCTTTGTTAATGAGTTCTCCATGTGCCTTCTTAATTAGGGGGCTTTCTAGGGAATAATTCTTTAAGCTACTGGCTCTAACTTATTTATTAGCTCATCTCGCTTTATATACTAGATACTAGGTCCATTATTAAATTGTTTAAATATAATTTACAAAGTTTGATTGAACACTAAAAATTGATTTGATCGATAATGTATACTACTTGCCTCAACGTTGGTTCATTTCCATCATATATTTTATCCAAGTAAGATCTAAATTATTTTAAATCTTGTATTCTATTCCGGCTGAATCATCTATTACGTATGAAATTTTATCTAGTACTATTTTATTATGTTGTTGTATATATAATATGTCTAGTAAGTGATGGAGATGAAATCGTGATAGCAATCTCAATCGATTATAATTATAATTTAATTAGAAATTAATAATTAGTATATTTATTTTATTTTCATAAGTTAATTAGGATTTCATATTATTTAAGAGTCGGTCTTCTAAATATTTTAATTTGTCCTTTTATGATACCGAATTAAAGAATTGAGAGAGTTTTTCATATTTTTCATTGACGGTATTTCGATGGAGGTCGAGAAGTGTTTCGTTGTTATTATGCTTTAACTACATCAATAAGTTATTTAATAGTTAATACAAATGATACATGATGAAATACTAGGAGCACTAAATTGTAACAAGATTTGATGGTATTTTCTTGACTTCATTCACCAATTACTCTGTTGTTTCGGAGCATTGCTTTGAGATGACAATTTTGCACTTACAGAACAGCAAATAGTTGGTGTAAAAATTCTCTCCTAGTCTACATTAATACTTTTAAGACATTATTTTTAATTTATAAAATAATAAGTATTAATTTTTAAATAAAATGTATTTTCATTTACTCTCATGATAATGAAAATCCCTCACAACTTCACAAGATATTCATCCTTACAAATATAAATTATATTCTTCATAAAATTTAAATTGCCTGTGAGAGTGAAATATTTTGCAGCATGTCATCATATATAAGAGGCATTCTCCTATAAAATCGATTCTTGTAAAATGTTTTTATAAGGGAATTTGCATGTGAAATATTTTACCGTGAAATATTAGTTAAAGTAGGAAGAAGTTAAAAATTCGTGGATATCAAATGAATATTTTCTCTAAAAATTCGCGCAAAATCAAAATTGGAAAATCGCTCACGATTTGTGTTACTATAAAGACAAGTACGTGTTATTGTAAATGTGATTATGTGTTACTACGTGATGATAGAAAAAAAAATATTTATAGCAATTAAATGGTGTAATCTGGTGGTTTGAATTTTTACTTAAAACAATTAATCACAGGTTAGAAGGAGGAGTAGATAAAAAACAGAGGATGAAGTTGATGAATATAGAGGGAATGTTGTTTTGTCCTTACAGTAACATATACATGTATTTATAGTAACACATGTGTGCTCTTATAGTAACACAAATCTCTGAGCGAGTTTTCCTGCTTTGCTTTTACACAAATTTTATAGAAAATATGTTTGACTCAGTCCATACATTAACACATACATGTACTCGCAGTAACATATGTTTTTCCTCATAGTAATACAGATCTCTGAGCGAGTTTTGTTATTCTTTCTTTGCGCGAATTTTAAGGAAATATTCGTTTGACCCGACAGGATCATAAAATTTTATTTTTTGTTATGCGCTTCTCATTCTAATTCACGGGTCATATTTCACGGATCATAAATCCGTAAAATATTTATATGAAAGTTTGCCTTCTAAAAAATACTGATGAAAAATGGTAAAAAAATAGTTGATAAATTGATAAATTTATAAATACACTTAATTTAGATCAGGATGAAATTGTCTTAAAATAATTATTAAAAAAAAAAGAGAATAATATCAATTTTGTTAGAAAATGAAAATTAAATACAAAGAGTGTAGGTATTTATTTTCGACTTGAGAAAAATGTGAAGAAAACAATACCAACAAATATTTTTATACACCAATTACACCACACCATTCAATTGTGCTTACTTGATTTCAATGTCAGGTTTTCGAGCTCATGTTTGGTTCTAGTCTTCTAGATTGCTAGGCGCATTATGGTGTATGTTTCTTAACTTTTCACTATTTTATGATATTCTGTTCTCATAATATGTTTTCGGTATTTCTTATACGAGTCACTCTCTTGTGCACCCCATGCACCAATAAAAAATGGTGCACTCTAAACTCTAACCCCTAAATAGTGAACCCTAAATTATATTTGAACCATTTGGGCCGGATGAACCATAAACCACTTGGGCCGAGTGAACCATGAACCACTCGGACCGGGTTTGGGGTCGGGTTTGGTATTAAAAAAAAATTTAAAAAAATATCTAAAACTGAAATTAAAGTTAAAAGAAAACCGAAATTGAAAAAAGAAAAAAATGTTAAAACAAAAAAAAAATTAGAAAAAGAGCTTTTAAAATTAAATTGCATCAATTTTATTGGTGCATGTGGTGCACAGGAGAATTTGTCTTCTTATATTCAATATATCTTGCAATAAAACCTATTTTTCTGAGAAAAAAAAATTACAAATAATATTAGTGATTTAACTAAAAAGTTTTAGTTAATCAATGTTAATTGTTTTTATTGCATATATGGACATGGACCTTGTTGAAAATTCATAATGCTATCATTTTTCGAAAGACAAGCATGAAATTAAAGAAATGTGAATGACATCAAGCTGAGAACTTGGAGTTGAATAAATGCAAGAGGTGGCTAAAAACACCTAATATCTTTTAGTGAATGGAGTATTAATCCTAATGCTATGCTTGAATAAACATGTTGTGGAAAATGTATTTAGAACTTGGAGTTCTTGTAGGATGCATGTTTTTGGACGTATTTTTGCCCGATTTATTGTATTCAATGAATATTTGTCATGTCCGTTTTAATAGATGATAATCTTTTTTTTAAAAAAACTAGTTAATCAATTATTTTATGAGTTTCATGGGTATAATGAATAATGATCGGTAGAAAGAAAGGACACTATTTGTGGTAAAATAAAATCTAGCATCACTTCTACTTTTAGATTAGAAAAATGGAAAACAACAAAAATTACAAATTACAACTCGCAACTAAAACAGTTATTATTTCTCCCTCCTGTCAACTCACACAAACTCTCATCTATCATCAACAAATCAATTGCTTCCAACCAATTCACCAAACACGGACTTCAATTTGGGCTCAAAATCATCACAAATTTCCCCCCAATTCTTCCTCACCTCAACCATCGCCGCAGATCTGTGGTCGAGCATGGCGATATTTCCCCGCCAACGCTCTCAGTATAGCACGAATAATTCGATTGCTCCTCCATCCCAACATATCCCGCCTGAACACTCTTAAAGCTAGGGCTTCTCAAATTCTGGCTAAAACTGTTGCACCCAAATCCAAAATTCACATAATACGGCTCAGGAATCGAGTACGACAACCGCTTCTTCGCCGCCGTAGCCGCCGACGCAGATCCGCCGCGCTCTCTCTCCGGCGTCGACGGCCGCTGCCGCGGCGCGCTCTGCGACCGGATCCTGGCCTTCGCGGACTCAGTTGCGGCCATGTAATTAGGGATTGAAGAAGACGAATTGGGGGTTCCTTCGTTCGTGCTGATACTGTATCTTGAAATGCTGCTGTTGATACGCTGCGTTGCGCGCAAATTGGGCGTGTTTGCGGTTGAATAGCTTTTTTCTTCTTTAATGGATCGAGGAGTGGACGATCTGTTCTTTGATATGAAGGATGGCGTTGAAGGCGATTGAACGGTGGAGACGCTGTAGAGTGAGCGGTGGCGCGGCGAGGCGGCGAACTGCCGGTGGATCGGGCTCTGGCAGCGCGATTTTCGACCGTTGGATGGTGGTTTCAGTGAGTCGATTTCGACGGTTTTGATTGAGTCTCTTCGGTAATCGGTTGAGCCTCTGCTGTTTGTTGTCATCCATTTGTCATGCCAATTTCCCCTGTTTTCGACCTCTGTTTCTTCATTGAACTGGTTTATTTTGTTCTGCAAAGATAACAACTAATACTTTATTGTGAAACAACTAATACCTTTCAATAAAACAACTAATACTGTGAAATAAATACACACAAAATGTAACTAAAACTGGTTTACACAAAGATTTTGCCTCATTTCAATTGATTCACCTGTATATCTTAATCATTCATACTAGATGCATACCTGTTGAGAGAAAGCAAAAGCCAGTGATTTCTCATGTGTTAATGCTGCTTCATTTCTGGCTTTGAGTATAGCTTCGAGCTCTTCGCGCGTACGAGGGCACTCCCTCCAATCATCACTGATTGTGCTTCCTTCTCTTGACTGTTATGTTTACAGTTACCACCATTTTCATTAATGTATGATGATTTGATTTAATTAATATGCATAAAGTATCACTTACTCTTGCTTTTCTGTCCCTTATGTCTCTCAGGTACTTAGACTCCCACAAGTTGCTGGTTTCTGCAAACATGGACCTTCTCCCTGCGTCGTGCGATAACCGGGCCCGTTGGTCACGCACACGCGCCTGCACGCGCAGCAGCGACTGCATGCATCTCATTGTCATATTCGCTTGCTTCCGGACGTTCTGTCCTCTTATCAGAGCTTGAAGCTTCACTATCCCCTTCAGCGCAATCAGAGCTCTCCTCGCCTGCAATATTTAACTCCTACTTTACCAACGCGTACCATTTGTGTTCACCACTTGCACACAACTAATACCGTTCAGTGAAAATCACTAATACCTTTTAGTAGAAACAACTAATACTGTTCAGACAAACCACACCAGTTATACGGTGAAAAATACTAATATTTTACCAAAGCGTAACATTTGTGTTCACCAGTTTCACACTACTAATACCGTTCAGTGAAAACTACTAATACCTTTCAGTGAAAACAACTAATACTGTTCAAAAAAACCACACCAATTACACAATGCAAGCGGTGCATACAAGAATTCTCCCTTACCAAATAGCCTCTAAACGCCGTCTGAATGACTCTTGCTGCAGAGTGTTGCTTCAACAAAGTGGGGTGCGTCAGCCGTATCACCTCCACCGCGGCTTTAGCAGTCGCAACGGCAGCTTCCGCCACCGCAATAGAACGCCTCCGGTCGGGAGTTTTCGGCGCAACACTTTCTTTCGCTTCAATTATATCGACATTGTTGGTTGTGGTGGCGGCGGAGGGTTTCCTAAATAGCCATCTCCTCCTCTCACTCTTCTACACAAAAACGAACCAAATCGGATAACGAATCTACAAACAAAATTAGATCCATAATAGTTTAAATTAGAAAAGGACATGCATTACCTTTTCTTCCTCATCTTCATGGCTGCCATGATCTACTTTCCTTCTGCTGTTTTTTTTATCAGAGTCTTTAGTTGGAGACCTGAAAGCCCTCTTGACTGCAGTCAACCAAGAAGTGGTACCCTTTTTACCCATTGGGAGTTATCTGGAGAAAGAAAGTGAGATTGTATATAATAACAAATCTCCTGCTCTAAGCTCGTGATTGTGATATATGCAATAATTGAGGGGGTGAAAAGAGTGTACTGGAGTGATCTTTTTATTGGTGCTGCTTATCTGTGTGCAGGTGGAGCAGCCTCTAATACTGTGCGAGCGTCAATATTTCTGTAGGTGTTTTGTAGTGGCATGGGAAATTAAACAAAAAAAAAAAAGATGGTGGGGGGTGTCAGAAAATGCCATGAACTTTGCACATTAAATTTAGAGAGAAAGAGAGTGACGCAGAACGCAACCCAATTGAAAGAGAATTACGAGAAGTGGAGTAACATTTGGATTTTTTTATTTTTTTTTTATCGAACAAAGTTAGATTTTAGTTGTTAGTACACCAAGCACTCAAATACTCCACGAAAGTCAATCAATTTTATAACTCTCATAACTCCAATTCGTTCCCAGAGGGAATCGAATCTGGGTCTCCCACTCAAATGAGGAGTCCAGTGCTCAGGTGGACTAAGTCACCTGATTATAACATTTGGATGCTTGAAATGTGCAATCATCCATAATTAATATTAACCAATTAATATAATTAAAAAAGCAATTGCATGGTGCATAAAAATATTTATTAAGGCGCTCAAAAAAAATATTTAGCTAAGGACAATAGAGACATGTTTGTAATATATTTCAATGGCAATAGTCATAAGATATACCCAAAACTCATTCTTAACCAGGGACGAATTGGGTATGTCGGGATGATGAATTTACCTTTTATATATATATATATATATATATATATATATATATATATATATATATATTGTTGGTCCCGGTGCAAATGAGTCTTACACGTGTATGGGGGGAATACACGTGTTCAGTGTTTTTAAAAACTTTTCTTACTGAGGTCAGTTTGGGTCAGGTTGTCCTGATGATTTGGTCCTGAGAAGCACAAATCGCTCTGAGTCAAAGTCTATCCGAGATGCTGATCTGAGTTTCTTTCGAATACCTCGATAATCCCAACCGAGTCCTGAGTTTTGAGAGATCCCGAGTTGCTTGGATCGATAACTAACTTATGAACCCTCGTAAGAGTAAGTTCGGTTTGGTAACTATCTGTTCTAGCTACTCGGATATCTTGAATGGTTGGCCCTTAGTTTATACTCGTTTTAAGCTTTTTTGTTTAAAAACCTTCCTTTAATGGTATAGTGATTAGGTCATGATTCAATTTATATGCAACTTTCGGTGATTGATTCCAACCGAAATATCGGTGAAAATATGCTTTCAAGACAAAGTAATGCAATGAGATAAATCAAGCAAAACAGAAAGCAAAGAACACAATGATTATAGTGGTTCGTAGACTCAAGCTCCTACGTCCACTCTCCCCGATCTTTTCGGAGAAATTCACTAATCACTTCCTAAGGCTTTCTGACTACCTCTGTAGTTTACTAACCTTTCTAATTTTGAGCTTTCTGACTACCTCTGTAGTTTACTAACTCAAAACTCACACAAGCTTTCTGTCTATCCAAGATATGTTGGGGAATGAGTTGCACAGATCTATTTGGGGTGAATATTTAAATACAAATTTAATTCATTAATTATTACTAGCATGAATTAATCCTATATTAATTCAAATAATAATTGCAACAACAAATCATGCATATAAAAAGCCACGTAAAACCTACGATGCGGAATCTACGGGTTTACGTGAACGCATTCTCTCGGGATGGCAAAGGACTTGACTTGATCGGACGGACTAACCAAAAGGACTTCCCAAGTATTCCCTTAGCCCTTGCTCAACTATCCGGTGGAAGGACACTCGTCGAACAATTAACAAAAGGAAAAAATAAACTTTGTTGCACCACTTTTGTGGATTTGCTAATATTTCCAGCACATGGAATTGTACTTGGGAATGAACTAATCATCCCCTATTTATAAGAGGGAGGTGGTCGAAATTTCTAGTGAAAAATCAATGTGGGAAAAGACTTTTCTTGATCACCAAGAAATCTTGAATATATCTCTTATATTCTTTTTCCCATAATTATAATATTCCACAAAATCCCACCTTCTCTTTTGCTATGGTAATTTTAAAAATAATGCCTTGCAAGATTCCAAGATTTGGATCTTCTTGAATTTATGAGATATTCTTGTATTTCAAGAAATACATATCTTCTATAATATCTTTTCAAGAAAATCAAGAAAATCTTTCTTGCCCATTATTCTCAAAAAATTCGAAAATTCCATATAGATAACCAAGTGGGAGATTTCTTGAATTTAATGAGATAATCTTGTATTCCAAGAATACATATCTTCATTCCATAACAAAATTCAAAGAAAATCTTTCTCCTCTTTTATCCATAAATTTCAAAAATTAGAGGAAAAATTAAGCAACAATTTTTATTTTATTTTAATCACCTTTTTCAGTTATTGGACTATTTGTTGGGCTACTCAGGGGGCCTTTAGGAGAATTAAGATTGGACCTTCTAATGGATCTTGAATATCTAATATTGAGCCACAATATAATTCAAGCCCATAAATATTAATTAATCCCACTACATAATTAATATTGCACTATCCATCTTAACCCATATTACACCAATATGGCTCCCTCGTCATTATTTCCCGTGTTTAAGATTATCTAGCCCATTAATTAATTCACGCCAAATCAAATAGCTTTCCGTTAATTAATATCTTTTGTCCTTGGTCGAGGAACGGTTCAACATTATTATCCATACCGGAAACTAATTCCACTTGCAAGATTTGGTATGATAAAGCTAATGAACCTCCCAAGGGCAAATCAAGCAAGCGTGCTTGCACACGATTCTTCGTATTAAATCTTAGCAATCACATGTGACCAATAATATTGCCCAAGATAAAAAGTATTGAATATCTCTGATTCGCTACCCATGATAAGTCAAAGCAATAGTTACCAATCCCACGTGATCCTATTTAAGGGACGAAGGTTAAAGAAACAACGAACCACCGAGGTCTAATTATTCCTTGTTCGATTCAAGAATTTATCCTCCTCAGAGGTCCCATTCAAATAAGATCACCATGCACTAGTGTAATCTCTTGGTCAAGACAAACCAATCTGAGCCTTACACCTCAACCTTTCGCGATGGTTGTTCATTTCCATCTAGGTCGTGAATGACGTACTTATAGTTACAAGGGACTGTTAATTTAATCTTCTGTGATCTGGTATCACTAAATTAACTAGAGTGTAACACGTCTTTAATTATTGAAATGCTTATGCAAAGAAAATATATAAACATTCAATCATATTTAAAGCATCGATGATAAACAATTTATTTCAAGAAATAAGTCCGAAAATTCATTTTCGATTATACAAAGTAAAAAGCATACTTTTCAAAGATAATCCCAACAATCTCCCACTTATACTCAAAGTCCGCTTTTAAGTATACTACAACACGCTCGAGTAGTCCGTGACATCTAATGTCACCTACACGAACCTAATAATTTCTCCCACTTATACTCAAAGCAGTTAGCAAATCGGTCTTGACACCCATTCCACTCACATGTCTCTCGAATGTATTCGTAGGCGACGCTTCGTGAATGGATCTCTAGGGTCGTCCTCGACGCTATCTTTTTGCCACATCTATATCTCCTCTCTTAACGATTTCTCGTATAAGATGTCTTTTCTTTAATGTGTTTGTTTGACTCGTGGACTCTTGGTTCTCTTGATTTTGCAAATCGCCCTCAGCGGATATTGCTAGACAAATTCAGAACACCATCCAAGTCTACTAAGAAGATCTAGAGTCCAATCGGTTCTTTCACTGCTTCACAAGCAACTACTTACCCGACTTCCATGGTTGAGTCAGTGATGCATTTACCTTCACACTCGTCCATTTGATGGCTACACTTCCCAAATGGAAACACACTAACCGAGGCGATAATTTACGGAATCTAAGTCTAATTGGAAATCCGAGTCGATGTAGCCGATGGGGATTGGAGTATCTGACTGATAAATCAACATTCTATCCCGAGTTCTTTTCGGACACTTTCGAATGTTTTTAAACGTAGTCCAATGCGCTTTCCCCAGGTTACTTTGATATCTTTCTACCATGCCTACGGCAGCGGATATCCGGTCTCGCATACCATGCGCAATGCATACATAAGGTTTCCGACGGTACCAAGCACAAGGAATACCTTTCATGTCATCTATCTCCTTTTTTAGCTTAGGGGACATTTTCTTGGATAGATGGATTCCAAGTCCGAAAGGTACGAATCCTTTCTTGAATCTTGCATCTTTGAAGCGTTCCCAAGACAGTGTCTATGTATGAAACTTGCGATAACCCGATCATCATTTTCTTGCGATCTCGAGTGATCTTGATCCCAAGGATGTGTCCGGCTTTCCCTAAGTCTTTCATATCAAACTGTTTTGAAAGCCATGCCCTTACGTCTGATAACACCTTCACATCGTTCCCGATTATCACAATGTCATCTACGTATAGTACTAAGAATACCAATGCAGTTCCAACACGCTTTTTATACACACAACTTTTAAATTCATTTTGATCAAACCCATATATTACATGATCAAAACATTGGTTCCAAGCTCTGGATGCCTGTTTGAGTCCGTAAATGGACCTCTTGAGCTTACAAACTAGGTGTTCTTGGCCTGTTTCAATGAAACCTTGGGGTTGTTGCATATAGATCTCTTTATCAAGACTTTCGTTAAGGAAAGCTGTCTTGACATCTATTTGCCAGATTTCAAAGTCGAAATGCGCAGCAATCGATAAGAGAATACGGATGGACTTAAGCATGGCTACGGGCGAAAAAATTTCCTCATAATCGATCCCTTCTTTCTGAGTATAACCTTTCGCCACTAGTCTTGCTTTAAAGGTTTCAACCTTCCCGCCCGGTCCTCTTTTCCTCTTATATACCCACTTGCATCTAATGGGTTTGACCCCATTAAGTGGTTCGACTAGCTCCCACACTCTATTATGAAACATAGAACCTATTTCGGCTTTCATTGCTGTTTGCCAAGAACCTGCATCCTTATCTTGGAGTGCCTCGTCATATATCCATGGGTCTGATTCGTCTTGTCTGGGAATCAAGTCCGAGAACTCTCCTATTCCCATGAATCTCTCGGGCTGACTAACAACCCTCCCACTATGACGAGGCTCCGGTTGTGAAAGTGTATCGTTTGGTATATCATCTAGTACAGTTGGCACTGAGGTTTGCCCTCTAAGCTTATTTAAGGTAATCTCACTTCTGGATTTTCTTTGGTTCATATAGTCTTCTTCCAAAAATCTAAAGTGGGTGCTGATGACCACCTTTTGATCTTCGGGACTATAGAACATACACCCTTTTGTTCCCTCGGGGTATCCTACAAACAACCTTAATTCTGATCGAGGATCCAATTTACCGACTTCCTTGTCCAACACATAGGCCGGACATCCCAAATTCTCATGTGTCTCATACTAGGCTCGCGCCCGGTCCACAATTCTTTGGGAGTTTTGGGAACCAATTTGGATAGCACCAAGTTCAGAATGTAAGTCGTTGTTTCCAAGGTATGACCCCAGAACGACTCGGGAAGATCCGCATAACTCATCATTGATCTAACCATTTCCAAAAGAATTATGTTTCTTCGCTCTGCAACCCTGTTTTGTTGAGGGGTTCCGAGTGCAGTGAGCTGGGATACAATCCCTTCATCAGATAAGTAGTTCAAAAACTCATCGCTGAGGTATTCGCCTCCACGATCAGATCGTAGAGACTTGATACGTTTTTCCTTATGATTCTCTGTTTGAACCTTAAATTCTTAGAATTTCTCAAAGGTCTCAGATTCATGCTTCATAAGGAAAATGTACCTTGTGTAATCATCAATAAAATTACTCATAACCTCCTCTTGCTTTGGTTGACATTGGACTACATACATCTGTGTGAACGATCTCTAACACTTCTTTGGCCCAATTCCCCTTGGCTCCAAATGCCCTCTTGGTCATATTACCGTCCAAACATGATTCGCATGTTGGAATCGATTCATCTTGGAGACACTCCAGTGAACCATCTTTCACCAACCTTTGGATCCTCTTTGGATTTATATGACCTAATCTTAGATGCCAAAGAAGTATTTCATTCACGCTTTCTTTTTGTCGAAAATAGTTGATGTGTTATAGGATGCATTTCGTGAGTGGTGTGCACAGTTAATTGTATAGAGATTTTCCATCAATGTCTCGTAACAGATACACTCATCATTTCAAAAATGATGTCATTCTTATTAGAAGAAACTTAGTGTCCTTTAATCAAATTTTAAAAACTTAAAGTGAATTCTTTCTAAAACTGGGAACATAAAGATAATCTCAAAAAAACTTTATCTTCAAAAGATAGGTGCACTTCTCCCACTGCTTTAACTGCTACTCATGTAGCATTGCAATGTCTGCTACTTGCGTAGTATTGCAATAATCGTTACCATCGTAGTATTGCAATATCTTCTACTTTCGTAACGTTGCCCAGTGTGATGAGGATCTCACTACCACTAAGTTGCCGGATCATTTAGAACCCGTGAAACCAACATGATTAGTGGATCTCGTATCAACCACCCACGAATGAGAAGTATACGCCGCTAAACAAGTTTCAACAACTAGTGCGTGAGAATTACCTTTCTTTCCGTCCCTTTTGGGGTTGGAACAGGCTAAACCTCCATTGTCCTCTCTCACCGCAGCTTAAGCACTTCCTCTTTGGATTTTCCTTGACACAACAAGCATTCCTCATCTTACCATTGCCCTTGGCAACAGTTGAGTTTTATTGCTTATGGCCTTTGGTCCTCTTCTTTATCTTGCCTACCCTTGGCCTAGAAGATGAAGACGGACCACTTGCCGTCAAAGCTTGAGTTTGGTGCCTCTTCATCATTTCTGCCGAGACCAAAAGCTTGCAACAAATTAGCTAGCGAGGCCAAAATGCTCAAAAACCTTTTGGGCAGAGAGTGAAGTACCAAATTCATCTGAGTCTCCAGATCATAATCTGCACTCAGAATCTCAAGTTTGTTCAGATGGGCCATCTATTTTAAGGACGTAATTCCTTACGGGTTTGCCCTCCACCATTTTCAGCGACGACATCTCTCGCAAGGTGATCTGACGAGTCCTGCATGTTTTGACTCGTCAGTTGGCTCATCTGATTTTGTTGAGTCAAAATCCACATGTGCTTTTGCGCAGTTAGGACAATTATAATTTTCCAATCATTATAGTTTCCATATCGCATTGACTAAAAGTATAATAACAGTGGATTAAAAAGTAACGACATGCTGAACTGAAATAAACAACTATATGCAATAGCACAAGTATATCACAAGGTTCGATCACATGCATCATATTAAAATCTAGAAAAAAAATATGAACATGCATCAGCCAACATCTCAAAACAGTTTAAATAAGCCACGTTGGGTGGGTCATTATTTAAACACATTCAAGCAGGTTACAAACAAGAACAGTTACAAACCTTTAATATCCAGATTAATAGTTGGCTCCCACTTGACCAATATAAAATTGACAGGGACTTCGGAGAAGTATATGCATATCAATTTTATACCTAAGTAATAACCATGATTAAATACAGGATTATTATTTCGCTTTGATCGAGCCTCGTTGGGAGGGTCATCGTCGCCACTAGTAATAACCCACAATCATCCGTTTGGAATTCATTCATGTGAAAGCTATCTTTTGACCGTCCCCGTTGGGGAATTTCTCCAAAAGAATTCACAAATAAATAAATCATGGAGGTCAAAATTAATTCAATTTTATTATCCAAATAAAATTGTCAATTAATTATTTAAACATACTTAGTAATTTTGAAGGTGAGATTTTTCCATTTGGCAACCCTCATGCAAACACATTTAAACAAATTAAATAAAACATAAGATAGCACAAATAAATCAAGCAAAACAGAAAAAATAAACATATTGGGCACAAATTATCCAATTGTCATGGTTTGATTTTTCTTGACTTGATCTTGAAGAAACACGTCTCGAATTTCTCCCACTCGTTCATCTCGAAAAATACTTCATCTCGAAACGCCACGCCAAGTCGCCGCAATGATCTGCACGCCAAGATCCGGCCGCCACTGCCTTTAGGACGACCTCGGCGACTCGCAAAGTGCGCCCAAGCCAGCGCCCTCCGATCTCTCGGCGCGCCTCGGCAGTGTCGTGTCGTCGAAATAACACACGCCTTTGGGATTATCTTGAAAAAGTATGCTTTTTACTTTGTATAATCGAAACCTAATTTCCGGACTTATTTATTGAAATAAATTATTTATCATCGATGCTTTAAATATGATTGAATGTTGCATATATTTATTTGCATAACTGTTCAATAATTAAATGCGTGTTACATTGTAGTTAATTTAGTGATACCGGATCACGTAAGATTAAATTAATGATCTCTTTGTAACTAAAAAGTACGCCATTCACGACCTAGATGGAAATGAACAACCCATCACGAAAGGTTGAGGTGTAAGGCTCAGATTGGTTTGTCTTGACCAAGAGATTATACTAGTGCATGACTGATGCGCTGAATAGGACCTACAGGAGGATAAATTCTTCAGAACTGAACAAGAAAGAATTAGACCTCAGTGGTTCGTTGTTTCTTAACCTTCGTCCCTTAAATAGGATCACGTGGGATTGGTAACTATTGCTTTGACTTATCATGGGTAGCGAATCAAAGAGAGATTCAATACTTTTTATCTTGGGCAATATTATTAGTCACATGTGATTGCTAAGATTTAATCTGAAGAATCGCGTGTGCAAGTACGCTTGTTTGATTTGCCCCCTTGGGAGGTTCATAAGCTTTATCATACCAAATCTTGCAAGTGGAATTTGTTTCCGGTATGGATAATAATGTTGAACCGTTCCTCGACCAAGGACAAAAGATATTAACTAATGGAAAGCTATTTCAGTGGCTTGAATTAATTAATGGGGTGGATAATCTTAAACACGGGAAATAATAACCGGGAGCCATATTGACTGTAATATGGGTTAAGATGGATAGTACAATATTAATTATGTAGTGGGATTAATTAATATTTATGGGCTTGAATTATATTGTGGCTCAATATTAGATATTCAAGGTCCATTAGAAGGTCCAATCTTAATTCTCCTAAAGGCCCCCTGAGTAGCCCAACAAATAGTCCATTAACTGAAAAGGTGATTAAAATAAAATAAATATTGTTGCTTAATTTTTCCCTAATATTTCGAAATTTATGGATAAAAGAGGAAGAAAGATTTTCTTTGAATTTTGTTATGGAATGAAGATATGTATTCTTGGAATACAAGATTATCTCATTAAATTCAAGAAATCTCCCACTTGGTTATCTATATAGAATTTTCGAAAATTTGAAGATAATGGGCAAGAAATATTTTCTTGATTTTCTTGAAAAGATATTATGGAAGATATGTATTTCTTGAAATACAAGAATATCTCATAAATTCAAGAAGATCCAAATCTTGGAATCTTGCAAGGCATTATTTTCGAAATTCCATAATAATTGAAGAGGTGGGATTTTTGTGGAATATTTTAATTATGGGAAAAAGAATATATATGATATATTAAAGATTTCTTGGTGACCAAGAAAAGTCTTTTCCCACGTTGATTTTCTACAAGAATTTCGACCACTCCCTCTCCTATAAATAGGGGATGATTAGTTCATTCCCAAGTACAATTCCATGTGCTGGAAATATTAGCAAATCCACAAAGGTGGTGCAACAAAGTTTATTTTTTTTCTTTTGTTAATTGTTCGACAAGTGTCCTTCCACCGGATAGTTGAGCAAGGGCTAAGGGAATACTTGGGAAGTCCTTTTGGTTAGTCCGTCCGACCGAAGTCATTGCCATCCCGAAAGGTACGTTCACGTAAACCCGTTGATTCCGCATGTGGGTTTTACGTGGCTTTTTATATGCATGATATGTTGTTGCAATTATTATTTGAATTAATATAGGATTAATTCATGCTAGTAATAATTAATGAATTAAATTTGTATTTAAATATTCACCCCGAATAGATCTCTGCAAATCATTTCCCAACAAGCGGTATCGAGCCACTACCGAGACTCAAATTTTTTAAATTGTAATTTAATTAAATGGACATTAAATTTGAAATTGGATAGTAGAACTATTAGATCTGTTTTGCAGGTATCCAATTGTCATGGATTTTAATGTGTTTATTTATGCATGCATATAAACTGTGTTTTTTAATTCGATTCGTTTGGATTTGTTTTGCCTCGTGAGAAAATCCACGAGTAGACTAGTCTAGATCTAGGTTTATTTATTTTTTGTAAATAAATTATAACCGATCGTCGAAACGAAGAGACGACGAAGAATTAAGGACGAAATCCGTAATCAGAGTAGGCGGCGCGCGCTACGCAGGGCGCATGGCAGGGCCGGGCGCATCGAAGCCGCTTTAAGCGAACAGGGTCAGGCGGCGTTGAAAGCCGAAATGGACGGGCGGTTGCACGGCGCGCGATACGCTGGGCGGCCGCGAGGTCGCGGGGTCGGCGGCGACGCGACGGATGCGATGCCGCTTACCGAGAGTGCTCGCGACACCGCCGAGGGCATAAGCCGAGGCGCAGGTTGGTGCATCGGATGCCGGCGCGGTGCAGGCTCCGAGAAGTTAGGCCGAGCGGGCGTCGGATGCGCGCGGCATCCCTGGCCAGCGATATGGGCGTTCGGTAGACAAAGTATTTTTTCGAGATGAACGAGTTAGAGAAATTCGAGATGTGTTTCTTCAAGATCAAGCCAAGAAAAATCAAACCATGACAATTGGATAATTTGTGCCCAATATGTTTATTTTTTTTCTGTTTTGCTTGATTTATTTGTGCTATCTTATGCTTTATTTAATTTGTTTAAATGTGTTTGCATGAGGGTTTCCAAATGGAAAAATCTCACCTTCAAAATTACTAAGTATGTTTAAATAATTAATTGACAATTTTATTCCGGATAATAAAATTGAATTAATTCTGACCTCCATGATTTATCCATTTGTGAATTCTTTTGGAGAAATTCCCCCCAAGGGACGGTCAAAAGATAGGTTTCACATGAATGAATTCCAAACGGATGATTGTGGGTTATTACTAGTAGCGACGATGACCCTCCCCACGAGGCTCGATCAAAGCGAAATAGTAATCCTGTATTTAATCATGGTTATTACTTAGGTATAAAATTGATATGCATATACTTCCCCGCGAAGTCCCTGTCAATTTTATATTGGTCAAGTGGGAGCCAACTATTAATCTGGATATTAAAGGTTTGTAACTATTCTTGTTTGTAACCTGCTTGAATGTGTTTAAATAATGACCCACCCCACGTGGCTTATTTAAACTGTTTTGAGATGTTGGCTGATGCATGTTCATATTTTTTCAAGATTTTAATATGATGCATGTGATCGAATCTTTTGATATATTTGTGCTTATGCATATTATTATTTATTTCAGTTCATCATGTCGCAACCTTTTAATCCACTATTCAATATACTGAAAGACAATTTGCTCACTGGAGAAAATTTTGTTGATTGGAATCGAAAACTCACTACTGTCCTCACTGCACAAAGCCATAACTGGGTTCTGACCACACCTAAACCGGATAAACCATCAGATGAGTCCACTGAAATGGTTAAGAAAGAGTATGCTGACTGGGAGCGGTCTAACGAAATGGCAAAGTGTACCATCTTGGCTTCTATGTCAGATGTGTTGCAACACCAACACCAGAACGTTGAGACCGCTGCGGGAATCATGACTAGTCTTAAAGCGATGTTTCAACATCAAAACCATGTGGCTCGTCAGATCACCATGAGGGACTTGCTCTCTATGAAAATGGTGGAGGGAACGCCCGTAAGGGAGCACGTTCTCCAGATGATGGCTCACCTTAATAAACTTGAGGTACTTGGCGCTGAATACGATATCGAGACCCAAATCGATTTCGTGCTCCACTCTCTGCCGAAAAGCTTTGAACAGTTCAGGTTGAACTACCAGATGAATAATCAGAAGTTCTCGATGCCTGATTTGTTGCAAGCTTTAGTCTCGGCAGAGGCGATATTGGGGCAGAAGAGCCAAGCCTTGGTGGCAAACAGACCTTCTTCTTCTTCTGGACCAAGGGGTGGTAAGAACAAGAAAAGGAACAAAGGCCACAAGCAAGTGAACTCAAGTGTTGCCAATGGCAAAGATAAGGTGAAAAAGGGTGGTGGAATGAACAAGCCAGCTAAGGGGAAGTGCTTCAACTGCGGTGAGAAAGGACATTGGAGGTCAGCCTGTTCCAGACCCAAAAGGGATGGAAAGAAAGGTAATTCTCACGTACTAGTTGTTAAAACTTGTTTAGCGGCGTATGCCTCCCATTTTGTGGGTGGTGGATACGAGATCCACTAATCATGGTTGTTTCACATTACAGGGGTTCAAGCGGACCCGACAACTTAGTGGGAGTGAGGTCCTCGTCACACTGGGCGATGCTACGAGAGTGGCAGCTGAAGCAGTGGGAGAAGTGCACCTGTCTTTTGAAGACAGAGTTTTAATTTTGAGATATTCTTTACGTTCCGGAATTTTAGAAAGAATTCGTTTTCAGTTTCTAAACTCTTATGATGGATATTTGGTTACTTTTTAATAAAGTTGTTACAATTTTTCTTTTGATAAATTTATCTGTCATGGAACGTTGTTGAATGATCTCTATACAATTAACTGTGCACACCACTCACGAAATGTATCCTATAACACATCAACTATTTCTAAGAAAAGAAAACGTTCATCAGACGTGAACGAGACACTTATTTGGCATCTAAGATTAGGTCATATAAATCCAAAGAGGATCCAAAGGTTGGTGAAAGATGGTTCACTGGTGCGTCTCCAAGTTGAACAAATTCCAACCTGCGAATCATGTTTGGAGAGTAATATAACCAAGAGGGCATTTGGAGCCAAGGGGAATAGAGCCAAAGAAGTGTTAGAGATCGTTCACACAGATGTATGTAGTCCAATGTCAACCAAAGCAAGAGGAGGTTATGAGTATTTTTATTGATGATTACTCAAGGTACGGTTACATTTCCTTATGAAGCATAAATCTGAGACCTTTGAGAAATTCAAAGAATTTAAGGCTCAAACAGAGAATCTTAGGGAAAAATGTATCAAGTCTCTACGATCTGATCATGGAGGCGAATACCTCAGCGATGAGTTTTTGAACTACTTATCTGATGAAGGGATTGTATCCCAGCTCACTGCACCCGGAACCCCTCAATAAAACGGGGTTGCAGAGCGAAGAAACATAATTCTTTTGGAAATGGTTAGATCAATGATGAGTTATGCGGGTCTTCCCGAGTTGTTCTGGGGTCATACCTTGGAAACAGCGACTTACATTCTGAACTTGGTTCTATCCAAATCGGTTCCCAAAACTCCCAAAGAATTATGGACCGGGCGCAAGCCTAGTATAAGACACATGAGAATTTGGGGGTGTCCGGCTTACGTGTTGGACAAGGAAGCCGGTAAATTGGATCATCAAAATTAAGGCTGTTTGTAGGATACCCCGAGGGAACAAAAGGGTGTATGTTCTATAGTCCCGAAGATCAAAAGGTGGTCATCAGCACCCACTTTAGATTTTGGAAGAAGGCTATATGAACCAAAGAAAACCCAGAAGTGAGATTACCTTAAATGAGCTTAGAGGGCAAACCTCAGTGCCAACTGTACTAGATGATATACCAAATGATACGTTTTCACAACCGGAGCCTCGTCGTAGTGGGAGGGTTGTTAGTCAGCCCGAGAGATTCATGGGAATAGGAGAGTCCTCGGACTTGATTCCCGGACAAGACGAATCAGACCCATGGATATATGACGAGGCACTCCAAGATAAGGATGCAGATTCTTGGCAAACAACAATGAAAGCCGAAATGGGTTCTATGTTTCATAATAGAGTGTGGGAGCTAGTCGAACTACTTAATGGGGTCAACCCCATTAGATGCAAGTAGGTATATAAGAGGAAAAGAGGACCGGACGGGAAGGTTGAAACCTTTAAAGCAAGACTTGTGGAGAAAGGTTACACTCAGAAAGAAGGGATCGATTATGAGGAAACTTTTTCGCCCGTAGCCATGCTTAAGTCCATCTGTATTCTCTTATCGATTGCTGCACATTTCGACTTTGAAATCTGGAAAATGGATGTCAAGACAGCTTTCCTTAACGGAAGTCTTGATGAAGAGATCCATATGCAACAACCCCAAGGCTTCATTGAAACAGGCCAAGAACACCAAGTTTGTAAGCTCAAGAGGTCCATTTACGGACTCAAACAGGCATCCAGAGCTTGGAACCAAAGTTTTGATCATGTAATAAAGTCTTATGGGTTTGATCAAAATAAGTTTGAAAGTTGTGTGTATAAAAAGCGTGTCGGAACTGCATTGGTATTCTTAGTACTATACGTAGATGACATTGTGATCATCGGGAACGATGTGAAGGTGTGATCAGACGTAAGGGCATGGCTTTCAAAACAGTTTGATATGAAAGACTTAGGAAAAGCCGAACACATCCTTGGGATCAAGATCACTCGAGATCGCAAGAAAAGGATGATCGGGTTATCGCAAGTTTCATACATAGACACTATCTTGAAATGATTCAGCATGCAAGATTCCAAGAAAGGATTCGTACCATTCAGACTTGGAATCCATCTATCCAAGAAAATGTTCCCTAAGACGAAAAAGGAGATAGATGACATGAAAGGTATTCCTTGTGCTTCGGCTGTCGGAAACCTTATGTATGCATTGCTGTGTACGTGACCGGATATCTGCTTTGCCGTAGTCATGGTGGCAAGATATCAAAGTAACCCAGGAAAAGAGCATTGGACGACAGTTAAAAACATTCTGAAGTGTCTGAAAAGAACTCGGGATAGAATGTTAATTTATCAGTCAGATACTCCAATCCCATCGGCTACGCGGACTCTCGGATTTCAATCGATTTCAGATTCCGAAATTATCTCGCCTCGCTTAGTGTGTTTCCATTTGGGAAGTGTAGCCATCAAATGGACGAGTGTGTGAAGCAAATGCATCAACGACTCAACCATGGAAGTCGGGTAAGTAGTCGCTTGTGAAGCGGTGAAAGAACCGATTGGGCTCTAGATCTTCTTAGTGGACTTGGATGGTGTTCAAATTTGTCTAGCAATATCTGCTAGGGGGCGCTTGCAAATTCAAGAGAACCAAGAGTCCACGAAAGTCAAACAAGCACACTAAAGGAAAAGACATCTTATACGAGAAATCGTTAAGAGAGGAGATATAGATGTGGCAAAGATAGCGTCGAGGACGACTTTAGCGATCCATTCACAAAGAGGTCGCCTCTGAATACATTCGAGAGACATGTGAGTGGAATGTGTGTCAAGACCGTTGCTAATCTGCTTTGAGTATAAGTGGGAGAAATTATTAGGTTCGTGTAGGTGACATTAGATGTCACGGACTACGCGAGACATGTTGTAGTATACTTAAAAGCGACTTTGAGTATAAGTGGGAGATTGTTGGGATTATCTTTGAAAAGTATGCTTTTTACTTTGTATAATCGAAACCTAATTTCGGACTTATTTATTTGAAATAAATTGTTTATCAACGATGCTTTAAATATGATTGAATGTTGCATATATTTATTTGCAAAACCTGCTCAATAATTCGTGACGTGTTACATTGTAGTTAATTTAGTGATACCGGATCACGTAAGATTAAATTAATGATCCTTTGTAACTAAAAAAGTACGCCATTCACGACCTAGATGGAAATGAACAACCCATCACGAAAGGTTGAGGTGTAAGGCTCGGATTGGTTTGTCTTGACCAAGAGATTACACTAGTGCATGACCGATCATTTGAATAGGACCTCTGAGGGGATAAATTCTTGAATCCCGAACAAGGAAGAATTAGACCTCAGTGGTTCGTAGTTTCTTAACCTTCGTCCCTTAAATAGGATCACGTGGGATTGTTAACTATTGCTTTGACTTATCATGGGTAGCGAATCAAAGAGAGATTCAATACTTTTTATCTTGGACAATATTATTAGTCACATGTGATTGCTAAGATTTAATACGAAGAATCATGTGCAAAGTACGCTTTGTTTGATTTGCCCCCTTGGGAGGTTCATAAGCTTTATCATACCAAATCTTGCAAGTGGAATTTGTTTCCTGTATGGATAATAATGTTGAACCGTTCCTCGACCAAGGACAAAAGATATTAATTAACGGAAAGCTATTTCAAAGGCTTGAATTAATTAATGGGTTTGGATAATCTTAAACACGGAAATAATGACCGGGAGCCATATTGATTGTAATATGGGTTAAGATGGATAGTGCAATATTAATTATGTAGTGGGATTAATTAATATTTATGGGCTTGAATTATATTGTGGCTCAATATTAGATATTCAAGGTCCATTAGAAGGTCCAATCTTAATTCTCCTAAAGGCCCCCTGAGTAGCCCAACAAATAGTCCATTAACTGAAAAGGTGATTAAAATAAAATAAATATTGTTGCTTAATTTTTCCCTAATATTTCGAAATTTATGGATAAAAGAGGGAGAAAGATTTTCTTTGAATTTTGTTATGGAATGAAGATATGTATTCTTGGAATACAAGATTATCTCATTAAATTCAAGAAATCTCCCACTTGGTTATCTATATAGAATTTTCGAAAATTTGAAGATAATGGGCAAGAAAGATTTTCTTGAAAAGATATTATTGAAGATATGTATTTCTTGAAATACAAGAATATCTCATAAATTCAAGAAGATCCAAATCTTGGAATCTTGCAAGGCATTATTTTCGAAATTCCATAATAATTGAAGAGGAGGGATTTTTGTGGAATATTTTAATTATGGGAAAAAGAATATATATGATATATTCAAGATTTCTTGGTGACCAAGAAAAGTCTTTTCCCACATTGATTTTCTACAAGAAAAGTATTTTCGAAATTCCGCATGCGTAGGTTTTACGTGGCTTTTTATATGCATGATATGTTGTTGCAATTATTATTTGAATTAGTATAAGATTAATTCATGCTAGTAATAATTAATGAATTAAATTTGTATTTAAATATTCACCCCGAATAGATCTGTGCAAATCATTCCCCAACAATAATACCAACTCATTACAATTTTTCAGTGTTGGATATACGAGTACTTCACCGAGTTGAACAAACGCGGCGAAGCTAATTTCTATAATGAAGAAACCCCCCGTGCATTGAAATGGAACAAATTGCATCGATTTGATAGCAGCACTTATGCACGGGATCTTGTACATTATCAAAAATTATTGGATAATTACCCATCAACTCATGTATGTTTCTCAATATCACTCAATACATCTTAATAGAAAATACGTTATTTATAATTTAATAATCAAAATATCTTATAATTTTATTTTTCTTACATACATTATAGATCAATTGGACTTCGTTCGGCCTTCCATCTACTATCCCGCCTGCATCCTTATTCCACGGTTGCGTCAATTTTATGGATTATGCCGAAGGTTATATGCCTAAAAGGGTTGCACGACAATTCAGGAGAATTCAAGGAATCCCACCAGCACCGCTCGGCTTCGATAGAAATCTATCAAGGTTGGGTCCTAATGCAAGGGGCTACAAGAAGGTGTATGGACCCCAAGTTGCATACTGGTACGAGATGGAGCATCACTACTATCCACTCGGGCACCTTGGTCACGAAGCTGTAATTCAGAATCAGACCATGCCAGAGTATATGGAATGATATCAAAATATTACACATCTCAGAGTGCACAACCCTGAATTCGGCCCAAACAATGTGCACGTCAACCCTCGTTCGGCGCATAATAGGTTGGGACGCGTCATGCAAGACACGCAGTTCTTCCAGCAGCAAGTTAACTAGTATCTACAAGTTCCAAACTTTGTGCATACTGGAATTAACCAAATTGGTCAAGATGCTGGTATGCAACAAGTCCCTAATCCTGGATATTGGGGACCGCAACAAGGATATGACGCTCACTAATTTGCCCAACCGATACAGCCTGGTTGGTGGAGCCAATATTTTCCAAACCCGCCCAACAACCCCGACGACGGCAATAACAATTAGTCCATTTTTACTGATTTTGATGTTTGTTGGATATTTGTAATAAATTGATTAAGTTGATGAATGAATATACTTAATTTTTTTACCTCTTGTTAAATTTTTAATTGTTGACGTTTTTTATCTTCTTTTTATAGCATTAGTAATTTATTAATATAAAAATCTATAATAATAGACAAAGAAATATAAAGTATTAATTTATTGTGAAATTAATTCATTATTAAATTATTATGAAATTAATTCATTAGCATTTTTTATTATTGTGAAATTAATTCATTATACTTAATAAATTATAAATTAATACTTTCCAATTAATATTATTAAATTAATTAAATAATAACAATGAACATATTTAATTAGTGTCAAATTAATTAATTTAGTTTCACATTTTTTGCATTCATTATACTACTACAATATTTAGTTTGGCTTTCTGATTGATTGAATGTGCCTTTATGTTGTGCATAAATAATGGCTGACTCTTCCCTCAGGCCTTCACGTGTTATGTCATACAATTGTTGCTACGCTCTAGAAAAAGGAGGGAAAATTTATGGGGTTATGAATTTTTTTATTTTTTATTTTTGACAGAATGGGGTTATGAAATTTGAGTCCAGTAAATTTTATTATTATTTTGCCCACTCTGAGCTGTAAATGGGTCACATTTACGCTATCTTTTCGTTATATAGTCATACCGCGCGGGTTTCAGTTTCCACTGCAGTAATGGAACATTTACAAGTACATTTACTGATGGATGTGTGTCCACCCTATTCCAGAATAAGACTTGGAACTACGCCTTTTTGGGTACAAATCCTAATCAATTTAGTTTGGAATCCAAATTGAAATTGTATTTTTATTGAAATTTGATTTGGGTTGGGAATTTTTAAAATCATAACATGTGGTCTATGCGTGGCGAAGCCTGAAATTCGAGTCAGAGGCCCAACTTAATAGATAAAATATTTTTTTAAGCGCAAATTTTTCTGTGCATCATTTGCAATATTTCTAAATTGGTGTAATTGAATTTTTTTTTTTAGTTTTTTTTTTCCGAGTGAATTTCATGTGCACTCAGATACACCGTGCACTCATAGTGCATTTTAAAAGCTTGCAACTATACAAAATAGAAACATGGAACTATATCAAACAGAATCATGCAACTATGTTCTCATATTAACAGTTGCACTTTTCTAGGTAAATAAGTCGCACTTTTCATTTTAACAAGTTGCACGCTTCTGAAATACACTATGAGTGCACGCTGCACCCGGGTGCATACAAGACCTAGCCTTTTTTTCTAGTTTTTTTTTTCCAGTTTTTTTACCCGACCCGAACTCGGCCCGACTGGTTCATGGTTCACCCGACTCGAATGGGTTTAGGAATATTTTTTCTTTTTAGTTTTTTTCCAGTTTTTTTTATACCCGGTCTGGACCCAACCCGAACCCGGCCCAAGTGGTTCATGGTTCATCCGACCCGAATGGTTAATGGTTTATGGTTTAGGATTCATGGTTCATCTTAATTAAAATTGAATCCAATTGTGCAATTGGTGCACACAAGCATCACTCTTTTTTAAGTATATTTAAAAAGTATATTATGTATATTTATGAATTTAAAAATATATTTGTACTACATTAGAATTCTTAATATACTTACATAATAACATTCAACGTATGCATAAAATTGATCTCACTATCAAGAAAATTACATATATATAAGTTGAATCATCAAATAAAAGTATGCAAATTTAGTACATATTAATCATGAAATGCATCTAAAATCAATAAGCAAATTATATAATTAAGTAATTAATAATAATATAAAAAAAATAAAAAAAAACAATTTATATTAATAAATTTAGAGTTGTAGTAGAGTAAAGTAAATAAATAAAAAAAGGAGAAGAAATTGAGCTACTTATATTTAGAAGTGTTAAAAAATATTAGAAAAAAAAAGAAGAGATTGACTAATTGAGCACTATGTATTGAAAGTGATAAAGAAAAAATAAGCTTAAAGGGATTAAACCTTGGTTGCTAAGGAGGTCGGGACCGTCCCAATACACTAAAACCACTAATGCACCATAATAATTTTAATAATATTGAAAATAAACACATATATGCTATGTGTTGTGAAATAAATGTGTGGGGGTATATGTAAGGAAACAAAGTTGTGTATATGATAATATTGTGTGCGACATTTTCATAAAGGTGTACCATTTAATATGTTGTTGCTATTTTATATTGGTTTATTTGGGGATGTTATCGAATCTAGACTTGAAGTCGAGCTTTAGGGCGTTTGAACTTGACTAATTTATTATTGAGTTGAATTCAAATTTATTTGTCGAATTTAGGGATGACAATTAATTGTGCCGAACTCGTAGGGACCTGCCCACGCCCCGATTAAGGCAACTATTTTTACTTCAAAACAATTTCAATTCAATTTCAAAAAAATATGAGAAAAAAACTAAAAAGGAACGGGCGGGAAGTATGCATATATATATATATATATATATATATGTTTGAGAGATACTATATTAACATAAGGATCGTGCAAAAATCTATATCAATAGTATCATGTGGATCTTTTACAAACACAGATAGGAAATTACCGAGAAATTCCATAGTCCATGAGTTAACATGAAAAAAGCTTTTACACCCAGGAACGCCTGCGCCTATTCATTGGCATAACGGCAATAAGGGCTAGCCCACATGGTTAACTCATGAATATCACTGGAAAGCTCAAACCTATCGGTTAAACCAACTCTACCTTTGATATATCAAATTACAGATCAATATAGGAATATAATTCCAAATGCACATGATAGTAGAGTATAGTTAAGTCAGATCATGATTCAATACAAGTAATTTAGCCGACCATTGAGGCGGCGATTATAAGAAATAAAAATTTAAATACAGAATTTAAATTAACAACAATATTGTTGGGATATTTTAGTTTTGATGAATTATGCCAAAATATTATCGACTTGTGTTATTTAAGCTAACTTACAGATAACAAGTTGAGGGGGAACGAGAGAACAAGTTGAGGGGGAACTCACGAAATCAGAAGAAGATGATCGAGATCAGACGAGGCTGCAGACGAGACTGATCGAGATCAGATGAGTAAGATGAGTTCCGGAATTTTACTGATGAGCTGAGCAAAATCAGAAGAAACGAAAAGCTAAGCCAGCTGATCAGAAGTTACCTGATCAGATGGATCTGAGATCAGATGACCAGATCAGAAGAGGAGGTTACTGATCAGAAGAGGAGCAGATGAGACTGATCAAGATCAGACGTAATCGATATCAAATAAGATAACCTGATGCAACTAAACTGATATGCTAACCTGATGTACTAATTTGATGCAGATAAACTGATATGCTAACTCGATAAAGATCTTGATCCGATCAGCAAGCCGATCGATCAAAGAGAAGAAATCGAAAAACTAGAAATCAGATACCGATCAAAGACCAAAATCAAGAGCCAATAGTAAAACAGAGTACCGACCGATGTCACCAAGAAAATCATCCAAGTCATGTTCATCGAGAATCGAAATGCTACCGATGATCGATAGCTGAAAAGCTAGTGACCGAGGGCCGATTGTCCGGTTAGAAGAGAGTCAACTCGAAGCCCGAGTGTCAAGATACCCGACGTATAAGGTCCGGCAAGAGAAGTATGTTGAATCAAGAATCTCAAGACTCGAGAGAACCCTCAAGACTCGTAATATCCTCAAGATTATAGCCAAGTAGATTCAAATTTGACGTGGACCAATGAGAGGAAGACAACCAGCCTAAAAAGCTGCAAAAAGCTACAGAATAGTATGAATTTGAATGTGACTCCATCCAACGGTAACATTCAAATCCACACTATAAATACAAGTTCTTCCTTCATTATTAAGTGTGGAAGTGGAAGTGGAAGTGTGTGAAATACGTGAAAACACCATTGAAGCTACAGAGCCAAATCATCTAACATTTTCACCATAGAACACTGAGCAAGAAATACACGCATATATTCAAGAGTGTTCTACCCTAGATCTAAGCACAAATGTAATATCCTAAGCTTAGAGAGATTTTCCCATCCTTAGCATTGAGGCTAAACAAATGTAAGGGAAAATCTCAACCTAGTTGGAAACCAAACAAACCTTACCCAAATCAGTTTGATAGATTAAGTTTGTAGGTGAGTCAGAACTCGTTAAACATCTAAGCAATCCCGAAAGGGAGGGTAGGCGATCCCTTAGAGGGAGATAAGTCCCGTTTGAGTGAGAACTCGGTAAACATCTGTTGGTTAAGTTGGTGTCCCATGAAGGGAAGAGTGAATGTAGGACGAGTTGTCCGAACCACTATAAAATCATGTGTTCTTTACTGCTTTATGTCCTTACTTGCCATATGCATTTGATTATAAGCAAAACACAATGGTTTAAAATTCAAAAAATTGGTATCACTATTCCCTCACCCCTGTTTTATATGCATTATATGATTTTTACGCATTTCATGGTTTTTCACCGGGACCAACAATTGGTATCAAAGAGGGAGTTCAAAAGTTCACTGTTTTCAATGTGACCATCTGAACTGATCTATTTGAAAAACCCCGGTTCTATAAAAATGCATATATTTTAATATTTTGGCATCATTATCAAAAAGGGGGAAATTGTTGGGATATTTTAGTTTTGATGAATTATGCCAAAACATTATCGACTTGTGTTATTTAAGCTAACTTACAGATAACAAGTTGAGGGGGAACGAGAGAACAAGTTGAGTGGGAACTCACGAAATCAGAAGAAGATGATCGAGCTTAGACGAGGCCGCAGACGAGACTGATCGAGATCAGATGAGTAAGATGAGTTCCGGAGTTTTACTGATGAGCTGAGCAAAATCAGAAGAAAAGAAAAGCTAAGCCAGCTGATCAGAAGAATCAGAAGTTACCTGATCAGATGGACCTGAGATCAGATGATCTGATCAGATGACCAGATCAGAAGAGGAGGTTGATGATCAGAAGAGGAGCAGATGAGACTGATCGAGATCAGACGTGATCGAGATCAAATAAGATAACCTGATGCAACTAAACTGATATGCTAATTTGATGTACTAATCTGATGCATATAAACTGATATGCTGACCTGATGCTATACTGATCTGATCAGGCGAGCTGATCAGATCAGGCGAGAAGAAATCAGAAAACTAGAAATCTGCATACCAGATCAGGCGACCAAATCAGAAGAGCAGAATAGTAAAACAGGGGTACTGATTTGATGTCACCTGAAGAAAAGTTATCTGAGGTCATGCTCACTAAGAATCAGAACTCTACTGATGATCAGATAGCCTGAGTGCTAGTGACCTGAGGGTCAGATTGTCTGAAGTCAGAAGAGCTGAACTCAGTAAGCCTGAGTGTCAGTATACCTGATCAGACAAGGTCCGCTGAAGAGAAGTATGTTGAATCAAGAATCCTGAAGACTCAGAGAACCCTGAAGACTCAGAAGATCCTGAAGATTATAGCCGTTAGATTCAGCTGACGTGGACCAATGAGAGGAAGACATGTTGGGGAATGATTCGCACAGATCTATTCGGGGTGAATATTTAAATACAAATTTAATTCATTAATTATTACTAGCATGAATTAATCCTATATTAATTCAAATAATAATTGCAACAACATATCATGCATATAAAAAAGCCACGTAAAACCTACGCATGCGGAATCTACGGGTTTACGTGAACGTACCTCTCGGGATGGCAGTGACTTTGGTCGGACGGACTAACCAAAAGGACTTCCCAAGTATTCCCTTAGCCGTTGCTCGACAATCCGGTGGAAGGATACTCGCGAACAATTAACAAAAGGAAAAAATAAACTTTGTTGCACCACTTATGTGGATTTGCTAATATTTCCAACACATGGAATTGTACTTGGTAATGAACTAATCATCCCCTATTTATAAGAAGGAGGGTGGACGAAATTTATGTGATTTTTCAATGTGGGAAAAGACTTTTCTTGGTCACCAAGAAATCTTGAATATATCCCATATATTCTTTTTCCCATAATTAAAATATTCCACAAAAATCCTCCTCCTCTATTTTATGGATGATTTTCGAAAATTAAGTGATGCAAGAATCCAAGATTTGGATCTTCTTGAATTTATGAGATATTCTTGTATTTCAAGAAATACATATCTTCCATAATATCTTTTCAAGAAAATCAAGAAAATCTTTCTTGCCCACTATATTTTCAAAATTTTGAAATTTATCACTATGAATAACCAAGTGGGAGATTTCTTGAATTTAATGAGATAATCTTGTATTCCAAGAATACATATCTTCATTCCATAACAAAATTCAAAGAAAATATTTCTCCCTCTTTTATCCACACTTTTCGAAAATTTAGAGAAATATTAAGCAACAATATTTATTTTATTTTAATCACCTTTTCAGTTATTGGACTATATGTTGGGCTACTCAGGGGGCCTTTAGGAGAATTAAGATTGGACCTTCTAATGGATCTTGAATATCTAATATTGAGCCACAATATAATTCAAGCCCATAAATATTAATTAATCCCACTACATATTTAATATTGCACTATCCATCTTAACCCATATTACAGTCAATATGGCTCCTGGTCATTATTTCCCGTGTTTAAGATTATCTAGCCCATTAATTAATTCAAGCCACTGAAATAGCTTTCCGTTAATTAATATCTTTTGTCCTTGGTCAAGGAACGGTTCAACATTATTATCCATACCGGAAACAAATTCCACTTGCAAGATTTGGTATGATAAAGCTTATGAACCTCCCAAGGGGGGCAAATCAAGCAAAGCGTGCTTGCACACGATTCTTCAGATTAAATCTTAGCAATCACATGTGACCAATAATGTTGCCCAAGATAAAAAGTATTGAATCTCTCTCGATTAAGCTACCCATGATAAGTCAAAGCAATAGTTACCAATCCCACGTGATCCTATTTAAGGGACGAAGGTTAAGAAACAACGAACCACTGAGGTCTAATTCTTCCTTGTTCATTTCTGAAGAATTTATCCTCCTCAGAGGTCCTATTCAAATGATCGATCATGCACTAGTGTAATCTCTTGGTCAAGATAAACCAATCTGAGCCTCACACCTCAACCTTTCGCGATGGTTGTTCATTTCCATCTGGGTTGTGAATGACGTACTTTTAGTTACAAGGGACTGTTAATTTAATCTTCTGTGATCTGGTATCACTAAATTAACTACTGATGTAACACGCATTTAATTATTTAACAGATTATGCAAAGAATATATGTAACATTCAATCATATTTAAAGCATCGCGATAAACAATTTATTTCAAAGAAATAAGTCCGAAAATTCGGTTTTCGATTATACAAAGTAAAAAGCATACTTTTCAGTATAATCCCAACAATCTCCCACTTATACTCAAAGTCTGCTTTTAAGTATACTACAACACGTCTCGAGTAGTCCGTGACATCTAATGTCACCTACACGAACCTAATAATTTCTCCCACTTATACTCAAAGCAGATTGGCAACGGTCTTGACACTCATTCCTTCCACATGTCTCTCGAATGTATTCAGAGGCAGACTCTTTGTGAATGGATCTGCTAGGTTGTCCTCAGACCCTATCTTTGCCACATCTATATCTCCTCTCTTAACGATGACTCGTATAAGATGGTATTTCCTTTCAATGTGTTTGCTGGCTTTGTGGGCTCTTGGTTCCCTTGAATTTTCAACTGCCTCCCAAGCATTGTCACAATAAACATGATTCTCACCGGGCAAATTCGGAACCACATCTAAGTCTACAAAGAAGTGCTTGAGCCAAACCGCTTCTTTCGGTGCCTCGCTAGCAGCTACATATTCGGCTTCCATGGTAGAATCTGCGATTCATTTCTGCTTGACGCTTCTCCATGTCACGGCTCCTCCCCCCATGCAAAACAAACTACCGGAGGTAAATTTTCTGGAGTCCATGTCTGATTGGAAATTCGAGTCCGTGTAACCAATGGGGATTGGACTTCCTGACTGATAAACCAACATTCTATCCCGAGTTCTTTTCAGATACTTCAGAATGTTTTTAACTGCCGTCCAATGCTCTTTCCCGGGGTTACTTTGATATCTTGCCACCATGCCTACGACAAAGCAGATATCCGGTCTCGTACACAGCATTGCATACATAAGACTTCCGACAGCCGAAGCATAAGGAATGCCTTTCATGTCATCTATCTCCTCTTTCGTCTTAGGGGACATTTTCTTGGATAGATGGATTCCATGCCTGAAAGGTACGAATCCTTTCTTGGAATCTTGCATACTGAAACGTTTCAAGACAGTGTCTATGTATGAAGCTTGCGATAAGCCTAACATCCTTTTCTTGCGATCTCGAGTGATCTTGATCCCAAGGACGTGTCCGGCTTCCCCTAAGTCCTTCATATCAAACTATTTTGAAAGCCATGCCCTTACGTCTGATAACACCTTCACATCGTTCCCGATGATCAGAATGTCATCTACGTATAGTACTAAGAATACCAATGCAGTTCCGACACTCTTTTTATACACACAACTTTCAAACTCATTTTGATCAAACCCATAAGACTTTATAACATGATCAAAACATTGGTTCCAAGCTCTGGATGCCTGTTTGAGTCCGTAAATGGACTTCTTGAGCTTACAAACAAGATGTTCTTGGCCTGTTTCAATGAAACCTTGGGGTTGTTGCATATAGATCTCTTCGTCAAGACTTCCGTTAAGGAAAGTTGTCTTGACATCCATTTAGCAGATTTCAAAGTCGAAATGCACAGCAATCAATAAGAGAATACGGATGGACTTAAGCATATATCTTTGGCGAAAAAAGTTTCCTCATAATCGATCCCTTCTTTCTGAGTATAACCTTTCGCCACTAGTCTTGCTTTGAAGGTTTCAACCTTCCCGCCCGGTCCTCTTTTCCTCTTATATACCCACTTGCATCCAATGGGTTTGACCCCATTAAGTGGTTCGACTAGCTCCCACACTCTATTATGAAACATATAACCCATTTCGGATTTCATTGTTGTTTGCCAAGAATCAGATCCTTATCTTGGAGTGCCTCGTCATATGTCCATGGGTCCGATTAAATCTTGTCCGAATCAAGTCCGAGGATTCTCCTATTCCCATGAATCTCTCGGGTTTGTCTAACAACCCTCCCACTACGACGAGGCTCTCGCCAGAAAAAGCGTATCATTTGGTGTATCACCTAAGACAAATTAGGCAATGAGGTTTTCCTCTAAGCTCATTTAAGGTAATCTCACTGGGTTTTCTTTGATTCATATAGTCTTCTTCTAAAAATCTAAAGTGAGTGCTTATGACCACCTTTTGATCTTCAGGACCATAGAACATACACCCTTTTTTGTCCCTGGGTATCCTATAAACAACCTTAATTCGATCGAGGATCTAATTTATCGGCTTCCTTGTCCAAAGACGTAGGCGGACACCCCCAAATCCTCATGTGTCTCATGCTTGAAACTGCGCTCGCTCCATAATTCTTTGGTAGTTTTGGGAACCGATTTGGATGGCACCAAGTTCGTAATGTAAGTCATTGTTTCCAAGGCATGACCCCGAATCGACTTGGGAAGATCCGCATAACTCATCATTGATCTAACCATTTCCAAAAGAGTTCGGTTTCTTAGCTCCAACCCCGCTTTTGTTGAGGGGTTCCGGTGCGATAAGTCGATACAATCCCTTCATCGATAAGTAGTTCAAAAACTCATCGCCGAGGTATTCGCCCCCACGATCGATCGATCGTAGAGACTTGATACGTTTTTCCATATGATTCTCTGCTTGAGCCTTAAATTCTTTGAATTTCTCAAAGGTCTCGATTTATGCTTCATAAGGAAAATGTAACCGCATTCTTGAGTAATCATCAATAAAAGTGACAAAATACTCATAACCTCCTCTTGCTTTGGTTGACATTGGACCACATACATCTGTGTGAACGATCGATCACTAACACTTCTTTGGCCCTATTCCCTTGGCTCCAAATGCCCTCTTGGTCATTTTACCCTCCAAACATGATTCGCAGTTGGAAACGGTTCAACTTGGAGAAGTTCTAGTGAACCATCTTTCACCAACCTTTGGATCCTCTTTGGATTTATATGACCCAATCTTAGATGCCAAAGAAGTGTCTCGCTCACGCCGATGAACGTTTTTCTTTTCTCGGAAATAGTTGATGTGTTATAGGATGCATTTCTTGAGTGGTGTGCACGATTAATTGTATAGAGATTATTCGCCAACGTTCCATGACGTATAAATTTATCATAAAGAGAAATGGTAACAACTTTATTAAAAGTAACCGAATATCCATCATGAAAAAGTTTAGAAACTCAAATCAAATTCTTTCTAAAACTCGAACGTCATGAACATCTCTTAAAATTAAAACTCGCCTTCAAAAGACAGTGCACTTCTCCCATCGCTTCACCGCCACTCTCGTAAGATCGCCCAAACAGATGAGGATCTCACTTCCACTTAGTTGTTTCGTCCTTTTGAACCCCGTAGAACGTGAAACAAACATGATCGGATCCTCCCGATCCACCACCCATAAATGGGAGGCATACGCCGCTAAACAAGTTTCAACAACTAGTGAGTGAGGATTACCTTTCTTTCCTTTCCTTTTGGGATTGGAACAGTCGACCTCCAATGTCCTTTCTCCCCCATAATTGAAACATATTCCTTTTGGTTCTTTCTTGACACCCAACCAGCTAACCGTCTTTTTCTCACTTTTCTTAATGATGAGTTTGCTTTGGTTCTGACCATTTTCCTTTTCTTGAGACTTGCCTTCCACTGGCCTAGATCTCGAGAAAAGGCTTTTGATCACCAATGCTTCGTCTTTCTTTCCTAAATGCTTCTCCACTTTCTCCAAGGCTTCTTGAAGATCATCCATGGTAAACATGTGATCACTCATCACAAAACCACAAAGAAAATTCATCGAAGCTCCTTGGCGAGTAAGCAATGAAATTGATTTGGGCCTCATCACAATACTTAGTTCCGAGATAAGCCAGTTTCAAAAAATGGTTCTTGACTCTGAGAACATGCTCCCTTACAGGTGTTCCCTCAACCATTTTCAGCCTAGCCACGTCGTCGTTTTTAAATTGATCGATAATGCGGTCTTTTGTTGAAAACATTTCTTCAAGACTTTTCATAATTTCCGCAGCGGACTCAACACCTTCATGGACGTGTTTCAAATCATCAGACAGTGAAGTCAAGATTACACGTTTCATGGGTTCATTGGCCTGCTCCCAAATATTATACTCATGTCTTGCCGCATCAGTTGATTCATCAAGAGGCATACGTGGTTTGGGGTACATCAAGAATCCAATAATGTTTTTGTCTTGGGTAGGACATGCATCATATTTCGTTCCAAACATTATAGTTTTCTCCAGATAATTGGTGTTCTTTGAGTGTATATAACAGTGGATTAAAAGGTTGCGACATGATGTACTGAAATAAACAATAATATGCATAAGCACAAATATATCACAAGGTTTGATCACATGCATCATATTTAAAATCTCAAAAAAAATATGAACAATGCATCAGCCAACATCTCAAAACAGTTTAAATAAGCCACGTTGGGTGGGTCATTATTTAAACACATTCAAGCGAGTTACCAACAAAAATGATTTACAAACCTTTAATATCCAGATTCATAGTTGGCTCCCACTTGACCAATATAAAATTGACAGGGACTTCGGAGAAGTATATGCATATCTATTTTATACCTAAGTAATAACCATGATTAAATACAAGATTACTATTTCGCTTTGATCGAGCCTCGTTGGGAGGGTCATAAATGCCACTAGTAATAACCCACAATCATCTGTTTGGAATTCATTCATGTGAAACCTATCTTTTTGACCGTCTCCGTTGGGAATTTCTCAAAAGAATTCACAAATAAATAAATCATGGAGGTCAAAATTAATTCAATTTTATTATCTGGAATAAAATTATCAATTAATTATTTAAAACATACTTAGTAATTTTGAAGTTGAGATTTTTCAATTTGGCAATCCTCATGCAAACACATTTAAACAAATTAAATAAAGCATTAGATAAAGACAAATAAATCAAGCAAAAATGAAAAAAATAAACATATTGGGCACAAATTATCCAATTGTCATGGTTTGATTTTTCTTGACTTGATCTTGAAGAAACACGCCTCGAATTTCTCCCACTCGTTCGTCTCGAAAAATACTTCGCCTCGAACCGCCACGCCAAGCGACTCACAAAGGATGCACGCCCGATCCGCCGACCGCTGCCTTTAGGGGCCGACCTCTGCTGACCTTGGCACCGCTGGCGGGCCAAGCCCGCCGATGCCTCGACACGCCTCGGCGGTGTCGGGGCGTCAGCAGATCTCGGCGGCAGCGCGTCATGCCGCATCCGCCCATCCTCGCCTCGCCCCATGACCTCGGCATCGCCTGCGTCTCCTTGCCGTCATCGTCGCCGCATCCATCCGCCATCCACCCAATCGTCTGGAGCGCAGCCCGTCGCGGCCCTCAATCTCGTGGCCTTCGACCGCCTCGCCTCGCCCTGCGTGCCATGCGTGCCCGGCCAGCGCTTAGTTCTCGATTTCGTCCTTAATTCTTCGTCTCTTCGTTCCGATCCGGTTTACAATTTATTTACAAAAAATAAATAAACCTAGATCTAGACTAGTCTATTACATTGATCAAATCAAACAAATCCTAGTCTACTCGTGGATTTTCTCTCGAGGCAAAAACAAATCGAAACGAATCAATTAAAAAAAAACACAATTTATATGCATGTAAAATAAAACATTAAAATCCATGACAATTGGATACCGCAAAAGCAGATCTAATTGAGTTCTACTATCCAATTTCAAATTTAATGTCCACGAATTAAATTACAATTTAAAAAATTCAGAGTCAAAAAATAAAGGGCTCGATACCAGCTTGTTGGGGAATGATTCGCATGATCTATTCGGGTGAATATTTAAATACAAATTTAATTCATTAATTATTACTAGCATGAATTAATCCTATATTAATTCAAATAATAATTGCAACAACATATCATGCATATAAAAAAGCCACGTAAAACCTACGCATCACGAATCTACGGGTTTACGTGACGCATTTCCTGGACGGATGGCGTGGCTTTGGTCGGACGGACTAACCAAAAGGACTTCCCAAGTATTCCCTTAGCCCTTGCTCGACAATCTGGTAGAAGGATACTCGCGAACAATTAACAAAAGGAAAAAATAAACTTTGTTGCACCACTTATGTGGATTTGCTAATATTTCCAACACATGGAATTGTACTTGGGAATGAACTAATCATCCCCTATTTATAAGAAGGAGGGTGGACGAAATTTATGTGATTTTTCAATGTGGGAAAAGATTTTTCTTGGTCACCAAGAAATCTTGAATATATCCCATATATTCTTTTTCCCATAATTAAAATATTCCACAAAAATCCACCTCCTCTATTTTATGGATGATTTTCGAAAATTAAGTGATGCAAGAATCCAAGATTTGGATCTTCTTGAATTTATGAGATATTCTTCTATTTCAAGGAATACATATCTTCCATAATATCTTTTCAAGAAAATCAAGAAAATCTTTCTTGCCCACTATATTTTCAAAATTTCGAAATTTATCACTATGAATAACCAAGTGGGAGATTTCTTGAATTTAATGAGATAATCTTGTATTCCAAGAATACATATCTTCATTCCATAACAAAATTCAAAGAAAATCTTTCTCCCTCTTTTATCCATAATTTTTGAAAATTTAGAGAAATATTAAGCAACAATATTTATTTTATTTTAATCACCTTTTCAGTTATTGGACTATATGTTGGGCTACTCGGGGGCCTTTTTGGAGAATTAAGATTGGACCTTCTAATGGATCTTGAATATCTAATATTGAGCCACAATATAATTCAAGCCCATAAATATTAATTAATCCCACTACATAATTAATATTGCACTATCCATCTTAACCCATATTACAGTCAATATGGCTCCCTGTCATTATTTCCCGTGTTTAAGATTATCTAGCCCATTAATTAATTCAAGCCACTGAAATAGCTTTCCGTTAATTAATATCTTTTGTCCTTGGTCAAGGAATGGTTCAACATTATTATCCATACCGGAAACAAATTCCACTTGCAAGATTTGGTATGATAAAGCTTATGAACCTCCCAAGGGGGCAAATCAAGCAAGCGTACTTGCACACGATTCTTCGTATTAAATCTTAGCAATCACATGTGACCAATAATGTTGCCCAAGATAAAAAGTATTGAATCTCTCTCTGATTCGCTACCCATGATAAGTCAAAGCAATAGTTACCAATCCCACGTGATCCTATTTAAGGGACGAAGGTTAAGAAACAACGAACCACTGTGGTCTAATTCTTCCTTGTTCATTTCTGAAGAATTTATCCTCCTGTAGGTCCTATTCAGCGCATCAGTCATGCACTAGTGTAATCTCTTGGTCAAGATAAACCAATCTGAGCCTCACACCTCAACCTTTCGCGATGGATGTTCATTTCCATCTGGGTCGTGAATGACGTACTTTTAGTTACAAGGGACTGTTAATTTAATCTTCTGTGATCTGGTATCACTAAATTAACTACAGTGTAACACGTACGAATTATTGAACTGTTATGCAGTAAATATATGTAACATTCAATCATATTTAAAGCATCAGTGATAAACAATTTATTTCAGTAAATAAGTCTGAAAATTCAGTTTCGATTATACAAAGTAAAAGCATACTTTTCAGTATAATCCCAACAAGACAACCAGCCTAAAAAGCTGCAAAAAGCTACATAATAGTATGGATTTGAATGTGACTCCATCCAACGGTAACATTCAAATCCACACTATAAATACAAGTTCTTCCTTCATTATTAAGTGTGGAAGTGGAAGTGGAAGTGTGTGAAATACGTAAAAACACCATTGAAGATACAGAGCCAAATCATCTAGCATTTCCACCATAGAACACTGAGCAAGAAATACACGCATATATTCAAGAGTGTTCTACCCTAGATCTAAGCACAAATGTAATATCCTAAGCTTTGAGAGATTTTCCCATCCTTAGCATTGAGGCTAAACAAATGTAAGGGAAAATCTCAACCTAGTTGGAAACCAAACAAACCTTACCCAAATCAGTTTGATAGGTTAAGTTTGTAGGTGAGTCAGAACTCGTTAAACATCTAAGCAATCCCGAAAGGGAGGGTAGGCGATCCCTTAGAGGGAGATAAGTCCCGTTTGAGTGAGAACTCGGTAAACATCTGTTGGTTAAGTTGGTGCCCCATGAAGGGAAGAGTGGATGTAGGACGAGTTGTCCGAACCACTATAAAATCGTGTGTTCTTTTGTGCTTTATGTCCTTACTTGCCATATGCATTTTATTATAAGCAAAACACATTGGCTTAAAACGCAAAAAATTGGTATCACTATTCCCTCACCCCTGTTTTATATGCATTACATGATTTTTACGCATTTCATGGTTTTTCACCGGGACCAACAAATATACCTTAATGAGTCACAACCATAAACCAATTTATAAACAAAATTATTACAAGGCTTAAGGGTTACACACGAGAGGGATAGAGAGAGAAAAAAGAGAGGGCGAGTAAACTCAAGTGTACCTCTGAAAAGAAAATTCAAACCTATATATAGATGAAAGAGCTAGACATCAAACCCCGGATTTCAAAATAAAAAAGAAATAGTGCAGAAAAAAAACAAAGCCACAAAAAGACAAAAAAAGTTTGAATATTAATTAATATTCATCAACAGTACTTTGTCTGTAAAGTGACGCATGCAATGCCGAATTTTATTCGCTGTTATCTGTAATCATATCTTGCACCATATTATTATATCTTTAAGCCTTTAAATTTCCAATAAAGAGGCTTGCTTCCTTAGGAGCATAAGAGTTTCCTTAAATCCTGCTAATTGTTGACGATTATTAAACCATTCTTCATTTCTTCTAATTGAGGCTTCAATCCATGGAATCCATTCTTCCAAAGCTCTTATCTTCTTTTTAAGAATTTTAAGATAATTCTTATTTTTAATAACATTATTTTCATTATCAATGAAAATATCAGAAGGAGTTCTCCAAATATTTTAATGTAGCACTCCTGTATCATTCAAGAGATAGTATAACCTGGAACGAATTATTCCATGTTGAATGTCCCATCCTTCCGTTGTAAAAGATGGAAAGAAACCATTTGGATAAGATCCCATTAAAACTTGTTATCTTTAATTTTCCCTTTAAGAGTATTCTTCAAGAGATCAAAACTTTCTTGAATTGAAAATTCTTGATCATCTTCATTCGGATCCTGAGCATCTTGAAGGTCAGATCCAGAAATCATAGAAGTATCTGATTTTGAATCAGAAAAATCAATATCCTTAAATAAATTATTTTTAATATGATCCATATAAAGATCCATAATTTTTTCCTTTGAGAATATGCCAAAATACTTTTTAGAGTATTCAGAGAATGATGGAAGAGAACTAGAAGTTTTGTCAACATAATTCTTTCTGTATTCTTCCATTTTGGATTTTATCTTTGTAATATTTTCTTGTAATGGTGACTCATTGGAGCCAGGGGTAATAACATTTAAGTTGTTCCAAAATCTTGTTGTATGGATTCTCCATAAACAAGGTGTTCCATATTCGGTATAACCGAACTCTGGTTTCCATTTCCAAACCCATGGAATACCGAAATCAACAAAAAACATACAAGTAGTTTTACCACCTGTATTATGAGACTTTAAGTCTGAAGAAACAACAGAATATTCTTCTAAAAGATTTTTAACCTCTTTAGGCAGAATATCTGCCAATGCTCCAAAATTTCCCCACCAGGTAAAAAGCCAATTAGGGATCTGATTTTTGCCAATATTTTCACAAATTTTTATTAACCAGGTGTGAGAATGCTTAGCATTCTGATAAAGTAAAGTTTTATAAAAACTTTGTAAGTAATTCCAGTAATTGTACTGGTAAGTAGTATGTGTGACTTCATTGGTCATACTTCTTTCCGCAAAAGGTGAAGTTCCCCATTCTTGGATAGAGATGACTTTTGTAATAATAAATTTAGAGTAATTAATAACTTTACTCTTAGGAGGAAAATGCTGAATTTCAACACTTCCAAGACTAATGAGAATATTCTCATAAAATCCTCTGGATTTATAAGTCTCCACATTCCAATTTGAATTTGGAAAATACTTTTCCATAAGAATCCATGGGGACTCTTTGAATTTCTCATCATCATCTTCAATAATAAGAATCAATTCTTTCTTAGAAGAATCAAAGAATTTATATTCTTTTTGAGCAACTGAAGAGTATGATTCTTCATCATCAGGTTTTGAGGGATTATCCTGAACCTGGATATTCCTGCAACGTTGTCTGGGAAATTCTTGAAATTCCTTATCAAAATTTTCTCCTTTTGAAGAAGAATCAACACCAGAAATGTTCTGATTATAAAGAGATTTCTTCCCTTGTTGTAAAATAGGAGATCCTCTGCCTCCTCTTCCTCTATAAGAGGAATAAAAAACTTCTTCCAGAATGGATCATAACTGTCATGAAGAAATAAATTCACGAGTTAAAAAATCTGGACGATGATTATCTTTCCATTGCTTATGGATAATATTAAAATCAAAATAAGCAAGATGTGATTGTCATCGGGCAAACATTTGCTTTGTGTTGGGAGATGAATTTAATAAAGAAGTTTTGATTAGATCCCAAAACCCCTGAGTATGACATGTTCAGGATAATCTTGATAGTCTGAGTCAGGTTTCAGTATAGATTGTTCAGGAAGATATCTGCACCATGTATAGTCAGCAGATATTAAAATCAGGTTAAGATATTGAAGACCCTGAAGACTCAGAAGAACTGAAGACTCAGAAGATACTGAAGAATTGAAGAACTCAGAAGATTACTGAAGTTACTGAAGAACTGAAGACTCAGTAGTTACTGAAGACTCAGTAAGTTACTGAAGACTCAGGAAGACCTGAATGTTCAGAGGCACTGAAGAAATATCTATCTGAATACATACAAGTCTGAGAAAAATGCCCATTTTCAGTAAAGTGGATATTGCCCAAAACATTCAAGTGCAGACAAAAGGAACTAAGTCTAAGTGTTGTGTAAGGTTGTCCCATTCAGAGAGATTGACCTAAAAGAGCCATTTTGTTTGTCTACATTCACTGAAGACAAGAACCAATCAGAGGAAGACAACACTGTACTTGATTGACACTGAAAGCGACAAGACCCTGAATTTTGCCAGTAGTACTATGTTCCAGACTGCAAAAATTGGTGATTGACTACATAATTGCATATTGCCTAAAACATGCAAGGGAGTGTTCAAACCCTAAAAATAGCCGTTCGTCAATAACCAGAAGAGGAAATTCTTGATGCTATCTGTTCCAACGGATAGTTTTTCAAAGAGTGACCTTGGAGAAGTTGCCTATAAATACCAGTGACCTTCACCATTGAAAGGTTAAGGGAAATTTCAAGCAACTCAAGAGCTCATTCGTATTCTTGCAAATTGAAGCACTCGAAAACCCTAGAATTTCCCAAGTGTTTCACATTGGAGAGAGTTCATTCACTAAGCCTAGAATTGATAGAAATATCCAAAGCTTAGTAGAGATATCCTAGCCTTTTCATTTGTTCTTATTGTAAAGGATATCTCACCCTAGTTGAAAACCAACCCAAACCCAAACCCAAACCCTTTGATAAGGTAGTTTGAGTGTGTGTGATTTGTTGGTGAGTTAGAGTTGTAAAGAGTGAGTAAGCTGCAGGTTAGTCAGCCAGAAAACTCTAGAGGAGAAGTTAGTAAGCTACTTGTGGTAGTCTGAAAACTTGTGTGTGTGTGAATTAGTAAGCTGCATGAGTCAGCCGGAAAACTCAAGGTAGAAAAGTGAGTAAGCTGCAGTGAGTCAGCCTGAAAGCTTTAGGAAGTGGTTAAGGAATTTCTCTGAAGACTAGAGAGAGTGGACGTAGGAGCTTGAGTCTCTGAACCACTATAATTGTTGTGTTATTTGCTTTCTGTACTGCATTATATCTGTTGCATGATTTTAACTGAAAGCTGATTTTACTGATATTTAGTTGGAATCAATCCACTGAATGTGCATTAACTGATTCACAGCCATAACCACTATTTTACTAAGGAAGAGATTTTCAGCAAGCTAAAACGAGTATAAACTTAGGGCCAACCATTCCGCACTCTTGATTAGCTAGAACAGACAGTTACCAAACTGAACTAACTCTACTGAGTATTCAGTAAGATAATTATCTGATCCAATCTTCTCAGGATCTCTGATAAAACTCAGGATCTGTTGGGCTAATCTGAAGCTTCTGAAAGCTGCTCAGGATCACTGTCTCAGTAGACTTTGACTCAAGGCGATCTGTGCTTCTCAGGGCAAAATTCTCAGGATATTCTGACCCTTCTGATCTCAGTTAAAAAAAAGTTTTAAAAATCACTGAACATGTGTATTCCCCCCCATACACGTGTGAGACTCGTTTGCACCGGGACCAACAAGTGGTATCAGAGCAGTGGTTCATTTTGACCACTTGCTTTGGTAGCCATAGTCTATTTGTTGAAAGACTTTGGTGATCTACTGAATAGATCTTATTGCTGATATCTTACAAGGCTCATTCATTATGCCTTCTAAGAAACTTCCTATGTTCTCTGTAGAGAGCTATGACCCATGGAGACTGAGAATGCAGGCTCATTTGTATTCCAAACATGAAAGAATGTGGAGAGTGGTTTCTGAAGGACCATTCAAATACACTGTTGTGAATCCCAGAATTACTGATACTGAGAGAAATGATCCTAGAGATGAATTTCCAAAACCTGATGATCAACTTACTCCTGATGAGAGAAAGTTAGTCAATTTGGACTACATTGCTAAAGATACTCTATATAGCACTATTGATGATGGTGTTATGGGAATGATTTCTCATTGTGAAACTGCAAAAGAAATATGGGACACACTTGTTATCATGTGTCAAGGCACATATCATATTAAAGAAAATAAACTTTCTGTTGCTATTGGAAAGTTTGATAGCTTTGAAATGGAAGATGGTGAATCCATTGACAAACTGGAAGTCAGATTCACTAGCATTATGAATGATCTGAATGCTCTTGGGAAAAGATACCCACAGAGAGAAGTGGCACTGAAAATTCTTAGAGGATTGTCTAAGAAATGGGATATACATGCTGTGGTGATTGAAAACACCAAAAATATTGATTCCATGTCATACCAACAAGTTTTCTCTAAACTGAAAGATTATGAGTTTGTGATTGACAAGAAAACTAAGAAATCTGATAGCAAAGATGATTCTTCATCTAACAAGAATGAGGCTTTCAAGGCCAAAGAGAAATCCTGTAAATCTAGAGAGTCTGAGAACTCACTTGCCAAAAATCAGGATGAGCAAGAGGATAAGCTAGTACTGATGGCAATGAGGTTTGAAAGACTCAATAGCAGATATGGAAAATATAAGAAATATTACAGGAATCACAGGTACAAGAACAGGAATAACTCAGAGGCTGAGGACAGATCCACTGAGAAAAGGAAGGACCACAAAGCTGAAGGTTCCTCATCCAGAAAGAAGGACTCCAAGACAAAGGAGGAAAGTGATCAGGATGATGATACCAACAGATGCTACAACTGCCAGAAGAAAGGTCACTTCCAATATGACTGTCCTGAGCTGAGTGCTAAAGAAAGAAAGGAGAGACAAGCCAAGGGAGATAGAATGATCTCCAGCAAGAAGGCTATGATTGCAGAAGAAGAAGAACAATCTGAAGAAGGATTCAGTTCTTCAGATGAGATATTCTCAGATAGTGACAGTGATGATGTCTGCCTTGTTGCTATGGAGGAGGTAAATTCTTCTATCTCTATTGTTGCTCCTACACAAGCACATGAGTTCTCAAGTTCAACTGTAACCAGTAACTTTGACCTGATGGATTCTTTTGAGAATCTTATGAAGGACTATTCTGTGATATAAGAACTGCTAATAGAAGCTCAAGAGCAGAACAAGGAACTGACTGCTGAGAATCTAAGGTGGAAAGACTCTAAAAATGCTGAGATCACTGCTCAATTGATGGGAACTACTGATGAACTAGATGTTCTGAAAGTACCAAGTCTCAGAAAAAGAGAAAGTGATAGAGATCCTGAATGGAAAATTAAAGAAATCCACTGAGGAGATTCAGTTTATCAGAACTGAGTTCAAAGACCTCTTTGAGAAGCATGAGACTCTAAAGAAAAGTGAGGATAGTGCGCAGAGAAAGTTAGCTCTATTGAATTCTGCATCTAAAGTAATAGATGAAATTCAGAGTTATCAAAGACCTGCAACTATAAAGGCTGGGTTGGGATATAATCTAGGGGGAACCTCACAAGGTCTTCTGAATTCTGCTTCTAGTAGTACTAAGACTGTCTTTGTTAAACCTGTGGCATGCACTAATCTTCTTACTGAAGAACAGTCCAGAGTTTTAGACAAGGGTAAAGGACCTATGGTTTCAGAAAAACTGAAGGTTCAGGGAAGAAAGTCCAAATCTCAGGAAAAGGCTAGAAAACCTGAACACTCAGTAGGAAATTTTCAGGCCAGTACTTCAAAGCCTCAGGCTAAGAATACCAACCTGAAGAAATTTGCACTGAACCATCAGAGAAATTTTCAGAAGAGAAACACTCAGCAGAGATATTCTCAACTAAAAAGACCAAGTCCTCAGATTACTGAAAGACCACAATTTCAGTACAGACAACCTAAACCCCACTTACCTAAGGGTAAAGGTTTCCTGAACCCAAGTCAACAGAGACAGAGACCAGCTGCACCAAAGCCAAGACATTTGAACAAAAGGCCTGAACCCAAGAAGAACTCTAAGGCTCATGTTCATGCTAAGGCTGGCACTCATACACAGGGTACTGCCAAGGCACCTAGGGTGGTGAATGTGTATGTAGATGTTTATGGGAGACAAATCAGCCACTCTAAAGTAATTAGAGTTATCAGGCAGATTTGGGTTCCAAAAGGTACAACTAACCTGGTAGGACCCTACACCAATTGGGCACCTAAGACCTGATCTGTTTTTCAGGTAAAGAAAAAGGGCACTGAACTGAATGAAGACAACATAGCCTTGATGAGTGGAAATGAATTGGCTCCTGCTGCATGGTATCTGGTCAGTGGATGTTCAAGACATATGACAGGATATAAGCAATTACTCAATGACTATGTTGAGCAAAAAGGCCCTCAGATTACATTTGGAGACAACTCCAAAGGACAAACAGAAGGATATGGAACTCTTGAAGTTGATTCTGTTCATATCCATGGTGTTTCATATGTGTCTGGTTTAAAGCATAATTTGCTTTCTATCAGCCAATTCTGTGATAAAGGATTCAGTGTTGAGTTCTCAAAGAACTTATGTTACGTGAAAGACAATACCTCTCAACAAATAGTACTGACTGGTACTAGAAAAGGAAATGCGTATCTTGCTGATTGGAAATTATCTCCTAAAGATACATGTTTGGTTGCAAAAAGTTCTACTGATACCAGTTGGCTGTGGCACAAAAGGCTGAATCACTTAAACTTCAAAACCCTGAACAAACTTGCAAGATTAGCACTTGTGAGGGGGTTACCCAATGAAGTATTCAGTAAAGATCATGTATGTGATGCTTGTTAGAAAGGAAAACAAATCAGAGCATCATTCAAAAGCAAAGTAGAAGTTTCTACTGACAGAATTCTACAACTGTTACATATGGATCTTTTTGGTCCAGTAACACCTGTGAGCACTAATGGCAGGAAATATACACTTGTGGTAGTTGATGACTACTCTAGATATACATGGGTCATATTCTTACTCAGTAAGAAAGAGACTCAGATAAAACTGCCTGAACTACTGAAAAGACTCAGTACTGAAAAGAATCTGAGTGTGGTCAAAATCAGATCAGATAAAGGAACTGAATTTATCAACCATATTATATCTGATTATTGTGCAGCAAATGGAATATCTCATGAAACATCAGCTGCAAGGACCCCACAACAGAATGGTGTTGCTGAAAGAAGAAATAGGACTCTGAAAGAAACTGCAAGAACAATGATTGCTGAAGCTGATATTCCTAAGAGATTTTGGGCTGAAGCTATCAACACTGCATGCTACTCTCAGAACAGATCCATGCTGACCAAGAATCAAGGAAAAACTCCTTATGAGCTGTGGAATGAAAGGAAGCCTCTTGTTTCTTTCTTTCGTGTGTTTGGTTGCAAGTGTTTCATACACAATAATGGTAAAAATCAGTTGAAAACTTTTGATAGCAAAGCTGATGAAGGAATATTCTTAGGATATTCTGAAGCCAGTAAAGCCTTCAGAGTTTACAACTATAGGACTCTTATTGTGGAAGAAACACCTCATGTTGTTTTTTATGAATCTACTTGTGTTCAGAAGAAACAAAAACATGACTCAGGAGAGCTGATCAAGAGAATCACCAGACTTAGCCTGAAAAAGAATGATAAAACATCCTCTGAACCTGAAAAGAAGAAGTCAGTCACTTTCTATGAATGGAGTGAATCAGACTCAGATAAAGAAGTCCATAATGGAAATATTCAGGAAGGTGAGACTCAGGATGGAAATTCTCCACTGAAGGAAAGCCAACACACTGAAGCTGACCAATCTGAACATACACTAGTTCAGACCCAGGTATGTAATTCCAATGAAGATGTGGTCACAGCTGAGGCAAACTCTGAATCTATCAACCAAGGGGGAACAAATGTCTCTGACAATGTTCTGAGTGGAATTTCCCCTGAGGAAGATGATTCACTCTCTTCTTTTCTGTTGTTCCCTGAATTTGATGAATTACCAAAACCTAACATTTCTGATGTTGAGGATACTACTGAAGGGGGAACATCCAGGAGAAAATGGTTGGATAGTTGTTGGTCCCGTTTGAAAACCCATGAATGCGTAAAATACCAATTGTAATGCATATAAAACAGGGGTGAGGGAATGGTGATTCCAAAATTTTATTTTTAAACCATGTGTTTTTCTTATAATCAAATGCATATGGCAAGTAAGAACATAAAGCAGTAAGGAACACAAGATTTTATAGTGGTTCGGAGTCCAACTCATACATCCACTCTTCCCTATCAACAGGGGCACCAACTTAACCAACTGAACTTAGTTTTACATGTTAGTCTAACACGATACAACAGATGTTTAATGAGTTCTCACTCTCTCGGGACTTATCACCCTCCACGGGATTGCCTACCCTCCCTCACGGGATTGCTTCGATGTTTAACGAGTTCTCACTCACACCCAGAAAGTAAGCTAGTCCAACTAACTTACAATCCTTGCTTAACAAAACTTAACCTAACACTCGGTTTGGGTAAAGATTGTTTGGTGTCCAACTAGGGTGAGATTTTCCCTTACATTTGTTTAGCCTCAATGCTAAGGTTGGGAAAATCTCTCTAAGCTTAGGATATGGCATTTATGCTTAGATCTAGGGTAGAACACTCTTGAATATATGCGTGTATTTCTTGCTCAGTGTTCTATGGTGGAAATGCTAGATGATTTGGCTCTGTAGCTTCAACGGTGTTTTCACGCATTTCACACACTTAATTATGAAGGAAGAACTTGTATTTATAGTGTGGATTTGAATGTTACCGTTGGATGGAGTCACATTCAAATCCATACTATTCTGTAGCTTTTTGAAGCTTTTTCAGGCTGGTTGTCTTCCTCTCATTGGTCCACGTCAGCTGAATCTAACGGCTATAATCTTCAGGATTCTTCTGAGTTCTTTAGGATTCCCTGAGTCTTCAGGATTCTTCTGAGTCTTCAGGATTCTTGATTTAACAGACTTCTCTTCAGCGGACCTGTCTGATCAGGCATACTGACACTCAGGCTTACTGAGTTCAGCTCTTCTGACTTCAGATATCCTGACCCTCAGGTCACTAGCACTCAGGCTATCTGATCATCAGTAGCGTTCTGATTCTCAGTGAACATGACTTCAGATGACTTATCTCTAGGTGACATCAGATCAGTACGCATGTGTTTACTATTCAGATCTTTTGACTCTTTTCTTCTGATTTGGTCGCCTGATCTGGTATGCAGATTTCTGGTTTTCTGATACCTGATTTCTTCTCGCCTGATCTGGTCAGCTCGCCTGATCAGATCAGTACAACATCAGTTCAGCATATCAGGTTAGCTCATCAGTTTAGAATTTTAGGTCAGTTGCATCAGGTTATCTCATCTGATCTCGATCACATCTGATCTCGATCAGTCTTATCTGCTCCTCTTCTGATCATCAACCTTCTCTTCTGATCTTCTGCTCAGTTATGTTCTGATCAGCTTGTCTGCTCTTCTGATCACCAAATCAGCTCGTCTGTCCTTCTGGTCATCTGATCTGGTCATCTGGTCTAATCACCTAATATGGTCACCTGATATGTTCATCTGATCAGCATATCTGCTCTGGTAATCTGATCAGGTAACTCTCCTTCTTTTTTATCAGCTGGCTTAGCTTTTCTTCTTCTGATTTTGCACAGCTCATCAATTAACTCGGAACTCATCCTACTCATCTGATCTCGATCAGCCTCATCTGCAGCCTCGTCTGATCTCGATCATCTTCGTCTGATTCCATGAGTTCCCCCTCAACTTGTTCTCTCATTCCCCCTCAACTTGTTATCTGTAGATTAGCTTGAATAACACAAGTTGATAATATTTTGGCATAATTCATCAAAACTAAAATATCCCAACAATAGTCATCCTACAAGTCAGATTGTGGGTGATCTATCAAAAGGAGTTAGAACAAGAAGGTTCCATGGAGAAAGTGCTTTGTTCTGTTGCTTCCTATCTGAAAAAGAACCTACTGAGATTGAAGAAGCACTTCAAGATTCTTTCTAGATTACTGCTATGCAAGAAGAGCTGAATCAGTTCACAAGAAATGAAGTTTGGGAGCTAGTGGACAGACCTAAGAGGTACAATGTGATTGGAACTAAGTGGGTGTTCAAGAATAAGAGAGATGAAAACAACAACATTGTGAGAAACAAGGCAAGGCTAGTTGCACAAGGTTATTCCAAAGAAGAAGGCTTGGATTATGATGAAACCTTTGCACCTGTTGCAAGACTAGAAGCCATCAGAATGTTTCTTGCATATGCTGCCCACATGAAATTCACAGTCTATCAAATGGATGTGAAAAGTGCATTTCTGAATGGTGTGCTTAAGGAGGAAGTTTATGTGGAACAACCTCCAGGTTTTTGTCAGAATGACCAAGTTTACAGGCTCAGGAAAGCCTTGTATGGTCTTAAACAAGCACCCAGAGCATGGTATGATACCCTTTCTCAGTTTCTTACTGACCATGGTTTTATCAAAGGAACTGTTGATAGGACTTTGTTCAGGATAGAAGATGGGAAAGATATCTTACTAGTTCAGATTTATGTGGATGACATCATATTTGGATCTCCCAATCATCAGTTGTGTGAGAAGTTTTCTACCCTGTTGAAAGGAAAGTTTGAGATGTCTATGATGGGGGAGATGAATTTCTTTCTTGGACTTCAGGTGAAACAAACTAAGGAAGGAATATTCACCAATCAGGCAAAATACACCAGAGATCTGATTGCTGAGTACGGTGTACAAAATTGTAATGCAGTTAGAATTCCCATGAATACTAACTACAAGATGGATCCTGATCATTGGATCATTGGATCATTGGAGGGATCATTGGATCATTGCTCTATCTCACAACAAGTAGGCCTGATATAACATTTGTTGTTGGTATATGTGCAAGATACCAAGTTAATCCTAAGGCTAGTCACATGGAGGCTGCCAAAAAGATTCTGAAATATCTTAAAGGCACAGTGAATAGAGGATTATGGTATCCAGCTGATGATAACCTTGAATTAACTGGTTATTCAGATGCTGATTATGGAGGATGTAGAATTGACAGGAAGTCTAAAACAGGAACTTATCAATTTCTTGGAAGTAAACTGATATCATGGTTTTTAAAGAAACAGACCTCAGTAGTAACCAGTACTACTGAAGCTGAATACATGGCTGCAGGAAGCTGTTCTGCATAGATTCTTTGGCTCAGACAACAATTGAGGGATTATAAGATTATAGCCAATGAAGTACCTATATTTTGTGATAATAATAGTGCAATTGCTATTACACAAAATCCAGTATTGCACACCAGATGTAAGCATGTTGATATCAGACATCACTTCATCAGAGATCATGTTGAAAAGAAGGATACCAGAATGGAGAAAATTAATACTGATAAACAGAGAGCTGATATCTTGACTAAACCTTTGGCTGAATCAAGATTTCAGGAACTATCAGTTGAATTAGGTATGTTGGATCCAGGTGAATAAGGTAAATCTGAAAAATTGAAGGTTTTCAGATGCATGAAGTTTTTCAGGATTTTACTGAGAAACTCAAGATAAAATTGGAAGACCTGAACACTGAGTCTTGGGAAACTCAGTAATCCTAAAGTTCAGTACTCAGTTTTATACTGATATTTTATCAAGGTCAAAACTCAGTAAGACTGATCGTTAAAATTAGTCTGAAGAAGTTATTGACTCATGCACCACATTTATTGTCTAAACTGAATCTCAATAATCATTGGTAATAAATGATAAAACACCTGAGGAAATAATTGGGCGGGACGTTTGAAATTCTCGAGAAAAGTCAATGGTCTGCAGGAACATTAATTAAAACATTGTTCATTATTCACCAATAAGGATAAATTGACGGCTAAGTACTTGCGAAATCGTCCTTTCAATTACCCATTTTAGCCGGTTTTAATCTTGACCGTCAAATCCCTTAATCCACGTGATTTTCCATGAATCAAAATCTTATATCCATTACTAAGATTTCATTCAAGCCATATTTCAAAAACCTTCATCTTCACGATACTCTGTCTTCCAAAAATCTCCGATTACCCAAGTTTTCCAGTTTCCAAAAATCCTTCACTAAAAATCACCAAAATGACGCTCTCCGTCTACCACAAACTTGCCGTTACCAACAAACCCTGGTATGAGAATGTCGTTTCTCTGGAAAGCACATCCAATGCGGCTCACGAGGAGGAGGCGTTGCGCATGCTTCGATTGGCAAAGCTCACATGTCTGGTTGCAAATCAACCAGATGCCGAATACGCCAAAGAGGTAATTGAGTTTGTTGCTAATATGCAATTAGATGAGGAAAATTTCATAGACTCTAAGATTACGGTGTCGCATCTAGTGTGGACGAAAAAATATGTGGATTTTGTTAGGGAGTTGTATATTATCCCTAAGAATTTAAATGCCATATATGAGCTGAATGATAGAGGGGAGGACCCTACGTTGTACATGGTGGGTAGGGAACAATAATACTTGGATCAAATTGCTGAGCATCCGGTAAAGTTTGAAGCTACTTTGAATAAAAAGCATTTGAAGCCTAAATATCGAGTACTGTTAGATATTGTGAGCAAATGCATTATGAGTGGATCTGGTAGTTTCGAGCAGATAAGCAAGCCTAAGTTGAGGTTAATGGCAACGATTGAAGATTCTCCTTCACGGACATTTAATTGGTTGCACTACTTAATCAAAGTGATCAATGATCAAGCCAAACACATTCAAAAGGTTAATGGCTCTGTGGTGATTAAAGGGAAAATCCTACATGCAACCAAGATAGCATTTATCTTGGAAACATGCAAAGAAGAGAAGGACATCTTTGCCAATACAACTGCCTTTCCAAGATCCAAGATCATGTTCAAACCAACCAAGAAGACTATGAGGGAAAAGAAAGAGAAAATTACTGAGTCTCAGGAGGAGACAACAGAAGAAGAGACTGAGGAAGATACCACAGTGGTTGAGCAAGTCAGGGAAACCAGACAAACCTCTCAGAAATCCACTGAGGAAGATGAAGAAGAAGCTAAGCAAGCTAGGGGGAACGCCCTGATGAAACTGAAGAGGGAGAAAGGAGAAAAGATGAAAAAGAAAGCATTGGCTCCTCAGAAGCGAAAAAGGCTTCACACTATTGCAGAAAAGGAGGCCAGTGAAAATGAGGAAACCCAAACTGAAGATCAACAAGGGTTGAAATCTCCACTTCAGGTTCTTGCTCAGGTGGTGAAAAATGTACAGGAGCAAGAAACTGAGGAACATGTTTTCTCGGAGGTACTTGAAACCTCTCTGAGTTCAGACAAAATTTCTCAGGAAATTTTCAAGGGACCTCAGACCACAACTGAAAAAAGACAGACTCAGACTTCAGATCAATCTGAACCTCAGGAATTGCTGAACTTAGATGCACTCCTGAATGAACCTTTTCTTGATCCATCAGCACTACAAATTATACAATCTGAACCCAATGTTCCTAAGAGCCCAGAATTGAAGAAGGGAGAGGCGGAAGAAACTGAATGGCGCAGCAAGGGGGAACAGTTCATCCTTGACAGATACCTTGAGCTGAGCGCTTATCCTGACCTTCAGGATCTCTTCTTCAGGATCTCTTCTTCAGGCTCAGAACAACAGTATACATTCTGAATGAGACACTTCCTGAGATGCTTAACATTGCCTCCTTCAGAGGAGAGGATTGGTGGAATGCTGAAACTGCTGTGTTGATAGAGTTTTCAGGCTTCAGAAAAACCAGGCTCAGGATGAAGGTTGCTGCTTTTGACCAGCTGGTGAAAAGAAAGTTAGCTGAGAAGAAGAATGCTGAGGCTGGTGAATCCAGTGCTCATAATCAGGAAGAGGAAAGAGATCAAGGAGGAGAAAAGGGACCTGAGAAAGAAACTGAACCTGAGAAAGAGAAGGAATCTGAGTAAAGAAAAGAAACTCAGGATGATATGCAAACAGAAGCTGACACTGAGCAGACTGATACCAGACAACCTCAGACTGAAGTTAGCACTCTTCAGGTACATCTTGGCACTATTGTAAATTATGCCAAAGTTACTGAAGTACCTATCTTTAAATCTATTGTTTATGGTATGCAGACTGAGGATCAATTGGAGCATCCAACTCAGTTGGAACCAGTTGTTCAAGCTCCAGTGGTTGATCTAACCCCAATCCTGGATGAACTCTAGAAGATAGAGCCAATGGTGGAAAAGATGACTCGGATGGAAGTAACATTGGCTGGTCAAACTCAAAAGCTGGACAATCTGAGTTCATCATCTGATATGCTGCAACTGCAAACAACTCTCTCAGACAAGATGACTATTCTGGAAGGAAAAATTGAGGGTGTAAGGATAGAGCTCAACTCAGATATGGAGAAAATGTACCAGGACAGAACTGCTTATCTTGAAGCCAAATTGGTTGAGAAGAATGATCAGATGATCAAGACAACTGTTGAGGAAATGGGCTCCCTGCTCATAACCAAAATGACAGACATGATGCATGAGGTCTTCTCAAAACAGTTTTCCCCTCTTTCAGAAGAATTCTCAATGGCCAAGAACTATATGATGAGGCTAGAAGATGAGCATGATCAGTTGGCTGGGGAAGTGCGCAGCTTGGGTAAAGAACAATATCACATGGATAATGCATTAACCCAACTTCTCCCAAGGTATGATGCCAAAAAGGGGGAAAGACCAAGTTCAAAAAGGTCAATTGGATAAGTTGTTGGCACATACCTTGGAGAAGAAAGCAAGAGAAGATGCTGATGCTAAGAAAATCCTGGATGCTCTGAGTGAGATTGAGGCCACTGAAAAATTGAAGTTCAGAAAAGCTGAAGAACCTGGCCACACTCAGACATCAGAATAAACAACTCAGGAAATTACTCAAGAGAAGATGACTGAAAGAAGAAGAGAAACAAGCAAAGCTGGTGAAACCCAAGTTAAATCTGAAAAGCGAAAGGCTGTAGCATTTATTGAGCAAGAAAAGAAGAGGTGGCTTCAAAAAGTTCATAGGCAAGATGAGAGGTACAGAAAAGACTCGGAAGTGGCCGCACATTGATAAGTGGATGCCTCTACAGATCAATGATGCATGGGAGGAGATCAAGAGAACCTTCTGGTTCTATTATGAAATTCTGAGGGAATGGAGAGGGAGCAGCTCGGATAAAAATGAAGCATTCATTGAATATCTACTGACTTTTTATCCTGAGTATCTGCAGAAGTGGATCAACCTTGAAGATGAAGGAAATACTCAGATTGTAGCTCCAGGATCATACATGTACCCAACTCCTAGATTTGAGAATGGCTATGTGAATGAAGCAACCATCTCTCAGGAAATTGCTCAGTATGCTCTTCAGCTAGGCTTAACAGGAAATAACCCAGAAATCATCAAGGCAAGAGATGACCTGAAGAAGAGGTATTATGGGATGTTCAACTTGGAAGTGCCAGAGGATGAGGTGGAAGAAGACTGAAGACTTTGCACTTCTGATTGTATTTTATTTTCAAAGAATGATGGAAGAGAACTAGAAGTTTTGTCAACAGAATTCTTTCTGTATTCTTCCATTTTGGATTTTATCCTTGTAATATTTTCTTGTAATGTTGACTCATTGGAGCCAGGGGTAGTAACATTTAAGTTATTCCAAAATCTTGTTGTATGGATTCTCCATAAACAAGGTGTTCCATATTCGGTATAACAGAACTCTGGTTTCCATTTCCAAACCCATGGAATACCGAAATCAACAAAAAACATACAAGTAGTTTTACCACCAGACATGAGACTTTAAGTCTGAAGAAACAACAGAATATTCTTCTAAAAGATTTTTAACCTCTTTAGGCAGAATATCTGCCAATGCTCCAAAATTTCCCCACCAGGTAAAAAGCCAATTAGGGATTTGATTTTTGCCAATATTTTCACAAATTTTTATTAACCAGGTATGAGAATGCTTAGCATTCTGATAAAGTAAAGTTTTATAAAAACTTTGTAAGTAATCCCAGTAATTGTACTGGTAAGTAGTATGTGTGACTTCATTGGTCATACTTCTTTCCGCAAAAGGTGAAGTTCCCCATTCTTGGATAGAGATGACTTTTTTAATAATAAATTTAGAGTAATTAATAACTTTACTCTTAGGAGAAAAATGCTGAATTTCAACTCTTCCGAGACTAATGAGAATATTCTCATAAAATCCTCTGGATTTATAAGTCTCCACATTCCAATTTGAATTTGGAAAATACTTTTCCATAAGAATCCATGGGGACTCTTTGAATTTCTCATCATCATCTTCAATAATAAGAATCAATTCTTTCTTAGAAGAATCAAAGAATTTATATTCTATTTGAGCAACTGAAGAGTATGATTCTTCATCATCAGGTTTTAAGGGATTATCCTGAACCTAGATATTCCTGCTACGTTGTCTACATTCACTGAAGACAAGAACCAATCAGAGGAAGACAACACTGTACTTTACTGACACTGAAAGCGACAGGACCCTGAATTTTGTCAGTAGTACTATGTTCCAGACTGCAAAAATTGGTGATTGGCTACATAGTTGCATATTGCCTAAAACATGCAAGGGAGTGTTCAAACCCTAAAATAGCCGTTCATCAGATGAAACTCTTGATGCTATCTCTTCCAACGGATAGTTTTTCAAAGAGTGACCTTGGAGAAGTTGCCTATAAATACCAGTGACCTTCACCATTCAAAGGTTACAAGAAATTTCATGCAACTCAAGAGCTCATTCGTATTCTTGCAAATTGAAGCACTCGAAAACCCTAGAATTTCCCAAGTGTTTCACATTGGAGAGAGCTCATTCACTAAGCCTAGAATTGATAGAAATATCCAAAGCTTAGTAGAGATATCCTAGCCTTTGCATTTGTTCTTATTGTAAAGGATATCTCACCCTAGTTGGAAACCAACCCAAACCCAAACCCTTTGATAAGGTAGTTTGAGTGTGTGTGATTTGTTGGTGACTTAGAGTTGTAAAGAGTGAGTAAGCTGCAGGTTAGTCAGCCAGAAAACTCTAGAGGAGAAGTTAGTAAGCTACTTGTGGTAGTCTGAAAACTTGTGTGTGTGTGAGTTAGTAAGCTGCAGTGAGTCAGCCAGAAAACTCAAGGTAGAAAAGTGAGTAAGTCTGCGATTGAGTCACTGAAAGCTTTAGGAAGTGGTTAAGGAATTTCTCTGAAGACCAGAAAGAGTGGACGTAGGAGCTTGAGTCTCTGAACCACTACAATTGCTGTGTTATTTGCTTTCTGTACTGCATTATATCTGTTGCATGATTTTCACTGAAAGCTGATTTTACTAATATTCAGTTGGAATCAATCCACTGAATGTGCATTAACTGATTCACAGCCATAACCACTATTTTACTAAGGAAGAGATTTTTAGCAAGCTAAAACGAGTATAAACTTAGGGCCAACCATTCCGCACTCTTGATTAGCTAGAACAGATAGTTACCAAACTGAACTAACTCTACTGAGTATTCAGTAAGATAATTATCTGATCCAAGCTTCTCAGGATCTCTGATAAAACTTAGGATCAGTTGGGCTAATCTAAAGCTTCAAAAATCGCCAGATCATCCGTCTCGATGAGACTTTGACTCAGCGTGATCAGATTCTCGTGGCAAAATTCTCGAAATCCTCGACCCTTCCGATCTCGAAGAAAAGAAAAGTTTTAAAAATCAATGAACACGTGTATTCCCCCACCCCCATACACGTGTGAGACTCGTTTGCACCGGGACCAACACTTTGAAACATTATGTTCAAAGTCTTTGAAGAGCATGAATGTAGCAGCTTTACAATCAGTATAAATTGTAAAATTTTGATTATATAAATCATCTTAGAATTTAAGAACACATTTAACAATAGATAAAATCTCTTTAGCGGTGGCCGAATAATTCTTCTGACTATTATTCCATTTACCAGAATAAAATCTAATAATATAATCCTTTTTATCAGGATTAATTTGTTTCAAAATACCACCATAAAGACCGCTCGATACCACTTATTGGTCCCGTATAGAACGAGTCTTACACGTATGGGGGGAAATACACGTGTTCGTTATTTTAAAACTTTTCTTTTCATCAAATCAAGAGGGTCGAAATGTCCCGAGAATTTGCCCCGAGAAGCACAAATTACCTCGAGTCAAAGTTCATCGAGACAAAGATCCCGAAAAAATTTTCAAGAGTTTCAGATTAGCCCAACCGATTCTCGAGATTTTATCGAGTCCCGAGAAGCTTGGATCGATAACTATCTTCTTCAATACTCAAGAGAGTTTGTTCAGTTTGGTAATTATCTGTTCTAGCTTATCAAGAGTGCGAAATGTGTTGGCCCTAAGTTTATACTCGTTTTATCTTGCTGAAAATATTTTTCTTAGCAAATCAGTGGTTAAGGCTGTGATCAATTCAATGCACACTCAGTGGATTGATTCCAACTGAATATCAGGAAAATTCAGTGCTTTCAGTGAAAATATGCAATAGTTCAAATGCAAAGCAAAAAGCAAACACACAACAAATTATAGTGGTTCAGAGGCAAAGCTCCTACGTCCACTCTCTCTGATCCTCAGAGAAATTCCTTAACACACTACTATAACTTCCTAAAGCTTTCAGACTGAACTCAGCAGCTTACTAACTTTCTACAATGAGTTTTCTGGCTGACTACTGCAGCTTACTGACTCAACACACACAAGCTTTCAGATTGTCTCAAACAGCTTACTAACTTCTCCTCTAGAGTTTTCTGGATGAACTCAACTGCAGCTTACTCACTCTTTACAATTCTCACTCTCCAACAATCACAGCTCAAACTACCTAAACAATAGGGTTTGGGATTTGGTTGGTTTCCAACTAAGGTGAGATATCCTTTGACAATAAGAACATATTCAAAGGCTAGGATATCTCATACTAAGCTTTGAATATATAACAGTACTAGACTTAGTGAATGAGCTCTCTTCAATGTGAAACACTTGGAAAATCTTAGGTTTTTTTGAGTGCTTCAATTTGCAAGAATACGAATGAGCTCTGGAGTTGCTTGATTTCCTGTAACCTTGCAATGGTGAAGGTTATGGGTATTTATAGGCAACTCTCTTAAGGGTCACTCTTGAAAAACTATCCGTTGGAAGAGATAACATCAAGGTTTTCCTCTTTTGGTTATTGATAAATGACTATTTCTAGGGTTTGAACACACCCTTGCATGTTTTAGGAAATATGCAGCCACGTAGCCAATCACCAACTTCTGTGAACTGGAAGATATCAGCTCTGACATATCTTCAGTGAGATGTCGCTTTCAGTGTCAGTAAATACGTTGTTGTTGCTTCCTTATTGGTCAAAATCTTCCTTTGAATAGAGACAAACAAAACGGCTCCTTTTAGGTCAACCTTACTGAGCTGATATGTTCCTTAATGTCCCCGAATGTCTAACATTCTGTTTGTTTGTACTAAGAATGAACATAACACTATTTCATCAAAATAGCTGTTCAGGGTCTTTTTGTTCAGTACAAAACAATCTTCAGGATCTTTGGTCTTCAGGATCTTCGCCTTCGTGATTCTCCCGCTTTCGGTATATACATCTTTCAAGATACTTTTGTTTTCAGTATACTTATGTTTCAGGGACTTTTAGTCTTTTGGGAATTTTCTGAGCTCCTCAGGAATATCTGAGTTCTTCAGTATAATAAAACTAAAACTTATTTCTCCCTGATCTATATCTGCTGACTATACATGGTGCAGATAACCCTGAGCCTAAATATATATTGAAATCTGATCCTATACTACTAAGATGTCCTGATACATGTCATACTCAAGGGTTTTGGGATCTAATCAAAATCTTTATTAAATTCATCTCCCAACAAAAAGCCAATTAGGGATCTGATTTTTGCCAATATTTTCACAAATTTTTATTAACCAGGTATGAGAATGCTTAGCATTCTGATAAAGTAAAGTTTTAAAAAAACTTTGTAAGTAATCCCAGTAATTGTACTGGTAAGTAGTATGTGTGACTTCATTGGTCATACTTCTTTCCACAAAAGGTGAAGTTCCCCATTCTTGGATAAAGATGACTTTTTTAATAATAAGTTTGGAGTAATTAATAACTTTACTCTTAGGAGGAAAATGCTGAATTTCAACACTTCCGAGACTAATGAGAATATTCTCATAAAATTCTCTGGATTTATAAGTCTCTACATTCCAATTTGAATTTGGAAAATACTTTTTCATAAGAATCCATGGGGACTCTTTGAATTTCTCATCATCATCTTCAATAATAAGAATCAATTATTTCATAGAAGAATCAAAGAATTTATATTCTATTTGAGCAACTGAAGAGTATGATTCTTCATCATCAGGTTTTGAGGGATTATCCTGAACCTGGATATTCCTGCTACGTTGTCTAGGAAATTCTTGAAATTCCTTATCAACATTTTCTCCTTTTGAAGAAGAATCAACACCAGAAATGTTCTGATTATAAAGGGATTTCTTCCCTTGTTGTAAAATAGGAGATCCTCTGCCTCCTCTTCCTCTATAAGAGGAATAAGAACTTCTTCCAGAATGGCTCATAACTGTCATGAAGAAATAAATTCACGAGTTAAAAAATCTGGAAGATGATTATCTTTCCATTGCTTGTGGATAATATTAAAATCAAAATAAGCAAGATGTGATTGTCATCGGGCAAACATTTACTTTGTGTTGGGAGATGAATTTAATAAAGAAGTTTTGATAAGATCCCAAAACCCTTGAGTATGACATGTTCAGGATAATCTTGAGAGTCTGAGTCAGGTTTCAGTATAGATTGTTCAGGAAGATATCTGCACCATGTATAGTCAACAGATATTAAAATCAGGTTAAGATATTGAAGACCCTGAAGAGTCAGAAGAACTGAAGACTCAGAAGATACTGAAGAATTGAAGAACTCAGAAGATTACTGAAGTTACTGAAGAACTGAAGACTCAGTAGTTACTGAAGACTCAGTAAGTTACTGAAGACTCAGGAAGACCTGAATGTTCAGAGGCACTGAAGAAATATCTATCGGAATACATACAAGTCTGAGAAAAACGCACATTTTCAGTAAAGTTGATATTTCCCAAAACATTCAAGTGCAGGCAAAAGGAACTAAGTCTAAGTGTTGTGTAAGGTTGTCTCATTCAGAGAGATTGACCTAAAAGATTGTCTACATTCACTGAAGACAAGAACCAATCGAGGGAAGACAACATCGCATTTTTTGACGACACTGAAAGCGACAGGACCCTGAATTTTGTCAGTAGTACTATGTTCCAGACTGCAAAAATTGGTGATTGGCTACATAGTTGCATATTGCCTAAAACATGCAAGGGAGTGTTCAAACCCTAAAATAGCCGTTCATCAGATGAAACTCTTGATGCTATCTCTTCCAACGGATAGTTTTTCAAAGAGTGACCTTGGAGAAGTTGCCTATAAATACCAGTGACCTTCACCATTCAAAGGTTACAAGAAATTTCATGCAACTCAAGAGCTCATTCGTATTCTTGCAAATTGAAGCACTCGAAAACCCTAGAATTTCCCAAGTGTTTCACATTGGAGAGAGCTCATTCACTAAGCCTAGAATTGATAGAAATATCCAAAGCTTAGTAGAGATATCCTAGCCTTTGCATTTGTTCTTATTGTAAAGGATATCTCACCCTAGTTGGAAACCAACCCAAACCCAAACCCAAACCCTTTGATAAGGTAGTTTGAGTGTGTGTGATTTGTTGGTGACTTAGAGTTGTAAAGAGTGAGTAAGCTGCAGGTTAGTCAGCCAGAAAACTCTAGAGGAGAAGTTAGTAAGCTACTTGTGGTAGTCTGAAAACTTGTGTGTGTGTGAGTTAGTAAGCTGCAGTGAGTCAGCCAGAAAACTCAAGGTAGAAAAGTGAGTAAGCTGCAGTGAGTCAGCCTGAAAGCTTTAGGAAGTGGTTAAGGAATTTCTCTGAAGACCAGAAAGAGTGGACGTAGGAGCTTGAGTCTCTGAACCACTACAATTGCTGTGTTATTTGCTTTCTGTACTGCATTATATCTGTTGCATGATTTTCACTGAAAGCTGATTTTACTAATATTCAGTTGGAATCAATCCACTGAATGTGCATTAACTGATTCACAGCCATAACCACTATTTTACTAAGGAAGAGATTTTTAGCAAGCTAAAACGAGTATAAACTTAGGGCCAACCATTCCGCACTCTTGATTAGCTAGAACAGATAGTTACCAAACTGAACTAACTCTACTGAGTATTCAGTAAGATAATTATCTGATCCAAGCTTCTCAGGATCTCTGATAAAACTTAGGATCAGTTGGGCTAATCTAAAGCTTCTGAAAGCTGCTCAGGATCACTGTCTCAGTAGACTTTGACTCAGGGCGATCTGTACTTCTCAGGGCAAAATTCTCAGGAAATCCTGACCCTTCTGATCTCAGTGAAAGAAAAGTTTTAAAAATCAATGAACACGTGTATTCCCCCACCCCCATACACGTGTGAGACCGTTTGCACCGGGACCAACACTTTGAAACATTATGTTCAAAGTCTTTGAAGAGCATGAATGTAGCAGCTTTACAATCAGTATAAATTGTAAAATTTTGATTATATAAATCATCTTAGAATTTAAGAACACATTTAACAATAGATAAAATCTCTTTAGCGGTGGCCGAATAATTCTTCTGACTATTATTCCATTTACCAGAATAAAATCTAATAATATAATCCTTTTTATCAGGATTAATTTGTTTCAAAATACCACCATAGCACTGCTCTGATACCACTTATTGGTCCCGGTGTAACGAGTCTTACACGTTTATGGGGGGGGGGAAATACACGTGTTCAGTTATTTTTAAAACTTTTCTTTACTGAAATCAGTAGGGTCAGAATGTCCTGAGAATTTGCCCTGAGAAGCACAAATTACCCTGAGTCAAAGTCTACTGAGACAGTGATCCTGAGCAGCTTTCAGTAGCTTCAGATTAGCCCAACTGATTCTGAGATTTTATCAGAGTCCTGAGAAGCTTGGATCAGATAACTATCTTACTGAATACTCAGTAGAGTTTGTTCAGTTTGGTAATTATCTGTTCTAGCTTATCAAGAGTGCGGAATGTGTTGGCCCTAAGTTTATACTCGTTTTATCTTGCTGAAAATATTTTTCTTAGTAAATCAGTGGTTAAGGCTGTGATCAATTCAATGCACACTCAGTGGATTGATTCCAACTGAATATCAGGAAAATTCAGTGCTTTCAGTGAAAATATGCAATAGTTCAAATGCAAAGCAGAAAGCAAACACACAACAAATTATAGTGGTTCAGAGGCAAAGCTCCTACGTCCACTCTCTCTGATCCTCAGAGAAATTCCTTAACACACTACTATAACTTCCTAAAGCTTTCAGACTGAACTCAGCAGCTTACTAACTTTCTACAATGAGTTTTCTGGCTGACTACTGCAGCTTACTGACTCAACACACACAAGCTTTCAGATTGTCTCAAACAGCTTACTAACTTCTCCTCTAGAGTTTTCTAGCTGAACTCAACTGCAGCTTACTCACTCTTTACAATTCTCACTCTCCAACAATCACACACTTAAACTACCTAAACAATAGGGTTTGGGGTTTGGTTGGTTTCCAACTAAGGTGAGATATCCTTTGACAATAAGAACATATTCAAAGGCTAGGACATCTCTTACTAAACTTTGGATATATAACAGTACTAGGCTTAGTGAATGAGCTCTCTTCAATGTGAATCACTTGGGAAATCTTATGTTTTTCGAGTGCTTCAATTTGCAAGAATACGAATGTGCTCTGGAGTTGCTTGATTTCCCGTAACCTTGCAATGGTGAAGGTTACTGGTATTTATAGGCAACTCTATTAAGGGTCTCTCTTGAAAAACTATCCGTTGGAAGAGATAGCATCATGGTTTTCCTCTTTTGGTTATTGATGAACGACTATTTCTAGGGTTTGAACACACCCTTGCTTGTTTTAGAAAATATTCAGCCACGTAGCCAATCACCCACTTCTGTGAACTGGAAGATATCAGCTCTGACATATCTTCAGTGAGATGTCGCTTTTAGTGTCAGAAAAGTACGTTGTTGTTGCTTCCTTATTGGTCAAAATCTTCCTTTGAACAGAGACAAACAAAACGGCTCCTTTTAGGTCAACCTTACTGAGATGATATGTTCCTTAATGTCCACGAATGTCTAACATTCTGTTTGTTTGTACTAAGAATGAACATAACACTATTTCATCAAAATAGCTGTTCAGGGTCTTTTTGTTCAGTACAAAACAATCTTCAAGATCTTTGGTCTTCAGGATCTTCTGTCTTCAGGATTCTCCTGTCTTCAGTATACTTCTGTCTTCAGTATACTTTTGTTTTCAGTATACTTATGTTTCAGGGACTTTTAGTCTTTTGGGAATTTTCTGAGCTCCTCAGGAATATCTGAGTTCTTCAGTATAATAAAACTAAAACTTATTTCTCCCTGATCTATATCTACGGACTATACATGGTGCAGATAACCTTGAGCCTAAATATCTATTGAAACCTGATCCTATACTACCAAGATGTCCTGATACATGTCATACTCAGGGGTTTTGAGATCTAATCAAAATCTTTATTAAATTCATCTCCCAACAATTTCCCCCTTTTTGATGATGCCAAAACTATCTTGTTACAAAATATGCAAACATAATAGAAATAAACCTATCATCTATTCAGGTTTCAATTCCTATAGCAAGTAAACATAGTTAAATAGCAACCAACAATATAATTAGTAAGATAATGAGATATTATCTTTTTCCGAGCAAAAACATCAGTAGAGTTTTCATTAATCAGAAAATCAAGTACAGGATACAGAGTTGATCCTACTGTACTGAACAATAAAAACATAAGATACACCAGTCTTCCTCAGATTCAATTTCATCAGCTGGCGGATTGAGGTTGAACATTCCATAGTATCGTTTCTTCAGCTCTTCCCTCTTCTGAATAATCTACACATCATTCCCAGTCAGCTCGAGGTACTCAGCCTGATCCACAAAGTCAGCATAGATGAAATCGTAATTTATCATCCCATTCTTGAACTTAGGTGGAGGATATTTGATCTGCCCTGGTGCTTTCAACTGATAGCCTAGTGTGTCAAACACATTGAACCATTTATGGCATTCAATGGTGAAGTTCTTCAGTATGTAGGCAATGAAAGCATCATCCCTGTCAGCTATGGAACGCGGCCAGACCTGTAGAATGTCATAATTGAACACAAATTCCCTCTTGGCCGTTTCCCACTTATCATTTAGCTCAATGGACATCCATTTATCCACATGAGGCCACATCCTCTTCCTTTGCTTTGTGCCTCTCCTCCTGTAGATCATCCTTTGGAATCCTCCTCTGTTCCTTTTTGCTTCCTCTCTGGCTTTCCTTGTCATTTCTGAACCAGACACAAATAGAGCAACCTTTTTCTTCTTCTCAGCCTCAATTATCTTGAAAGAATTATGCCAATCCCAATCTATTCTCTTAGACGCCGCATCATACTCACCAAATCCCTCTTTAAAGAGTTTATCGGTTTTAGATTCTTCGCTCCTGTGGGCTTCAGTCTCAGAGAATTCTCCAGAAAGTTTCCTCCTGATTGGCTTATCTGCAGATGCCTTTTTCTGAGCTTCAGCAGGAATTGGATCCAAGATTGCATAAGCTTCCCCCATCCTGCTGGACTCATGTCTCTCTGTCTCTTCGCCCTTTCCTGAAGAACATCAGCCATAGCCTCAGGATGTACAGTCACCTCAGGCATCTTTCTTTTCCCTTTGAGTACCACAGTCTCCTCCTGAGTCAGTAATTTTCCTTCAATGGCTGGCAGCTTTGTGAGCATATCATAGTTTTCCCCCTTTTTGGCATCATACTCAGCCAGTATCATCGAAAGGGTTCTGTCCATGTGCAGTTGCTCACGTCCAACAGATCGGAGTTCAGCAGCAATATGGAAGTTTTCATCCTGAATCCTCTGCAGCACATTCAATCCCGTGGCTGTATCCTCAGCCAGACCTCCGAATGTAGCCTGTATCTTGGTCATGAGTGATGAACTCATTTCCTCAACAACTGCTTTTACCAGTTCCTCAGTCCTCAGCACAAACTTCTTCTCCATCTCCTCCAACACATCTTTAGACATCTCTCCTAGTCTAGCATTTAACTCAGTAAACTTATTATCAATGGATTCAGATAATAAAGTTACCTGATCAGTCTTCACCACAGATGTGTTCAGGAGTTCAACCATTGCGCCCTGAGAAGATTGTGCCTCAGCAATCTTCGACACTTGCTCCACCAGAGGCTCGAGTTTTGACATTTGATCAACAAGCGGCTCAAGCTTGGTAAGCTTCTCCAGAACTGGTGTGAGATCGACAGCTGGTGGAGGAATGGGAATCTCAACTTCTTTTTGCACTCCAACATCTGCCATCTCAGTGACCACAACCTCAGGCTCTGGAGGATATTGAATTGTCTGGCCAAATGTTATCATCTGCAAGGGTGGAACATCCTGAGTTTGTTCCCTCTGAATTGTAGCCTCCACACATGACTCAACAACCTTTTTATCTCCTTTAGGAACATTTTCTTCATCCTTTTCCTGAGGAGGATCCTGATCATCTTTGTCCTGATCCCCTGACTTTCCTTCAGCCTGACTGGCTGGCTTCCTCTCAGTAAGCTTTTTTAGCACAAGGGCGTCAAATTTAGCTGGCTTAATTCTCAATCTCCTCTTGCATAGGCCTGAAAAGGCATCAAGTTCGGCCACCTCCTCAGCCCAAAACTCCCCGCCCCTGAAGTTTCCAATCCTCAGCATCATAGCGAAAGACTGATTGATAATCAACATGGCGGTTTTCAGCCTGATGAACATATCCTGAAGATCAGGATAGTTCACCAACTCGGGTACTTGTCCAAAACAAACCTCTCAGCCTTCTGTCTCCACTCCTTCTCCTCCGCTTCACCTTTCCTGAGTTCAGGAACAGGTGCCTCCTCTTCAGAGCTAGAATGAGCCTCTGAAGGTATGGATATGTATGACTCTGAGGGGTGAGTGGGTGTGAGGGTAATTTGGCTTTCTTCAACAGGTTTGTGGGAACCTGCGAAGATCTCCTGGGTTATCGGTCATCGTCGATTCTGGTACCAAGTACCTCAGTAAAGACATCTCCTTCTTTTCTGGGACATGGGCTTTCGAAACATGATCCGAGTCATAGAAAATTCAACTCCAGTCATCAGAAACATGTTTTCTCTAGGCAAAGTCTCTATCAAGAAATTGATCTTCATCCCAAATAAGACCTTCCCACTCTTCGTGAATGCTCCCTTGGCATACTTTAATTTCTGGTTTTGGTGAAGAATGCAATCCACCAGAAACTTCAACCAATTAAAATCAATGGAGGGCGAGTCCTCAATAGCAGCCATAAGCCTCAACTTGTTCCGGCTTACCTGCTCCAGACTACCAGAAGTGCTCATCAAGCACTTGGCCACAATATCAATCAAAACTCTGTATTTTGGCTTAAGGCACCGTTTATGCAGACCCTCTTTCAACTCCGCCTTTGTTTCTGCAAAATGGTCCAAAATATCCTGCTCCCTTCCAGACATATACAGAGCTGGATCCTCTCCTCTATCATTTAATTCAAAAACAGAATTAATATCATCTAAGGACAGAATTACCTCCTTTGTACACACCACCTCTGCCTTCGATTTAGCGTAAGTACCAAAACTTAGTTGTGACACCAATCCTCCCCGTCCGCCTTCATGAAGGTTAACAATGAATTGTAACACCTCCTGGGATAACTCCAAGTCTGGCACGTTGCTCACCAATAACGACAGACGAGCCATCCGCAACATGTTTAAAGCTTCTTCTTCCACCTTGGTAGCCTTGTTGTCTATCATGGCCACAACATGTTCAAAGTATGGTTTCTCAGTCTCTGCAAGATCTTTAATCATCGCGTAGCTTGGGAACTCCATTGAAAGAAGATTTCTGGGTAATGGAATTTGAGAGTTTTGAAGGTAAAGGGTTTTGAGGTTTTGAATCGTTTGAATGCAAAGTGACGAATGAAGGTAAACAATTGGTTTATATATGATTTGAAAATCATATATCAAGGGCTGTGATTAAATCTAGAAAAAATATAATGAAGGGCTGAGATTTAATTAGATTTTAAGGAAAATCTTGAGGGTATGGCTATTTTTGGCTAAATTTCTGGACAAAAGGCAAATAGCAGTTTATAGGTTGACAAATGGATGTTTCTCGATAATTGAGACGACTGTTCGTCTTTTCTTCCAGTCAAAACGCTCCAAACTTTCCTGCTTAAAAAGTTCAGGTCTTTTGTCATTTATTCCAAATGATTACTGAGTGAAATAAATGCTGGGAATTAATGCAAGTGCCAATATCACTTTAGGATTATTTGAATGCATAATCCTTACTGAATACTGACCTTGACCAAAATTATCCTGAATCTCAGTTTCCTTCCTGAGAAAATTCTGTCTTGAGTAATTTCTCCTGAATAACTATATGCACCTGAAGGACTTCTCCCTTCAGTGAATTCACTCACCTGGATCCAACATACCTAATATTACTGATAGTTCCTGAAATCTTGACTCAGCCAATGGTTTTGTCAAAATATCAGCTCTCTGTTTATCAGTTTGAATTTTCTCCATCCTTATATCATTTTTCTCAACATGATCTCAGATGAAGTGGTGTCTGATATCAACATGCTTACATCTAGTGTGCAATACCATATTTTGTGTAATAGCAATTGCACAATTATTGTCACAAAATATAGGCACTTCATTAGCTACAACCTTATAATCCCTCAATTGTTGTCTAAGCCAAAGAATCATGACAGACTGACTCCCTCTCAAAGCCCACATATTCAACCGATAATCTTGGTTGCTCTTGGTCTGTCTTCTTTTGAAAACCATGATATCAACTTACTTACAAGAAATTGACAAGTTCCTGTAGTAGATTTCATGTCAATTCTACAGCCACCATGTTGGGATATTTTTAGTTTTGATGAATTATGCCAAAACATTATCAACTTGTGTTATTGAAGCTAATCTACAGATAACAAGTTGAGGGGGAACGAAAGAACAAGTTGAGGGGGAACTCACGGAATCAGAAGTAGATGATCGAGATCAGACGAGGCTGCAGACGAGACTGATCGAGATCAGATGAGTTAGATGAGTTCTCGAAAGTTAACCGATGAGCCAGGCAAAAATCGTAAGAGAAGAAAAGCTAAGCAAGTCGATCGAAAAAAACCGACCGTAAGAGAAAAGAAGAGAAGGTTGCGACGATCGGAAGAGGAGTTTATGAGATCGATCAAGATCGACGTGATCGAGATCGATATGATAAACCGATATGCTAACCCGATGTAATCGACCGATGCTATCCTCGATATGTTGATCTCGAAGAGTGTTGATCCGATCGGTCGAGTGATCGACAGTGCAAAGAAGAAATCGATAACTCGAGTTAAGTGACCCGAGGGTCAAGAAGTAAAAGTGACTGAGGGTCGATGTCTCCTATTCGTAAGAACCGAACTCACGTACCGAAAGTGTCAAGATGCCCGATCGCATAAGGTCCGGCCAAGAGAAGTCCGTCAATCAAGAATCTTGAGTAGAAGTATCCCGAGACTCGTGAGAAAATCAAGACTCAAGAAGTTTCTAAAGAAATCAAGACTCAAAGAAGTTTATCAAGACTCAAGAAGATTATCAAGACTCAAGAAGAAAATCAAGACTCAAGATGTCATCAAGACACTGAGACTAAGAGAAATATGAAGACTCAAGAAGTAAATCAAGACTCAAGATAGGATCAAGACACTGAGACTCAGAGAAACCTGAAGACTCAGATAGAACTGAAGACTCAGTATGTCAAGAAGATACTGAAAACTCAGAGAATCTCAAGACTCGTGAGAAACCCTCAAGACTCAGATAGAATCAAGACTCAAGATGTCATCAAGACACCGAGACTCGTGAGAAACCCAAGACTCGACATAGAATCAAGACTCAAGAGAAACTAAAGAATATAGCCGCTAGATTCAAATTGACGTGACCAATGAGAGGAAGACAACCAAATCAAGAAGTCAAGTAAGAACTTACAGAATAGTATGGATTTGAATGTGATTCTCTCCAACGGTAACATTCAAATCCACACTATAAATACAAGGTCTTTCATCATTCTAAGGTGTCGAGAGTGTGGAGAATGTGGCAAACGATGCTATAGAGCTAAGAAGACATATACTCAAGCATTCCCACCATAGAACACAAGTCTGTAGACATACAAATATATTCAAGAGTGTTCTAAAACTCAATCTAAGCAACCCACGATATATCCTAAGCTTAGAGAGATTTTCCCAACCTCAGTATTGAGGCTAAACAAATGTACGGGAAAATCTCCCCCTAGTTGGAGACATCAACCAAACCCAAACCCTATTGTTAGGTAGTTTGTGTGGAGTTGTAAAGAGTTAGTAAGCTGCAGTGAGTCAGCCAGAAAACTCTGTAGAAAAAGTTAGTAAGCTACAGTGAGTTAGCCTGAAAGCTTGTAGGGGATCCCGTGGAGGGTGATAAGTCCCGAGGCGAGCCCGAGAGGGTGATAAGTCCAATTTGAGTGAGAGCTCGTTAAATATCTGTAGGCAATCCCGTGGAGGGAGATGAGTCCCGATTGAAGGAATTTCCCTAGGAACAGGGAGAGTGGATGTAGGAGCTTGAGTCTCCGAACCACTATACTTTGTTGTGTTCTTTATTGCTTTACGTTCTTATCTTGTCATATGCATTCATTTATAAGCAAAACACAACACATGGACTTAAAACGCAAAAATCTGGAATCACTCTTCCTTCACCCCTGTTTTATATGCATTTCATGATTTTTCCGCATTTCATGGGTTTTTCACCGGGACAAACAATTGGTACCAGAGCAGGAGTTCAAAAGATCACTTTTAATGTGATCACCTGAACTGATCTTTTTAAACGAAAACCCATTTCTTTAAAAATGCATATATTTTAATGTTTTGGCTTCATTATCAAAAAGGGGGAAATTGTTGGGATATTTTTACTTTTGATGAATTATGCCAAAACATTATCAACTTGTGTTATTGAAGCTAATCTACAGATAACAAGTTGAGGGGGAACGAAAGAACATGTTGAGGGGGAACTCACAGAATCAGAAGTAGATGATCGAGATTAAACGAGGCTGTAGACGAGACTGATCGAGATCAGATGAGTTAGATGAGTTCTGAGTTAACTGATGAGCTGTGCAAAATCATAAGAGAAGAAAAGCTAAACAAGCTGATCAGAAAGAAACTGACCAGAAGAGAAAAGAAGAGAAGGTTGCAGATCAGAAGAGGAGCAGATGAGACTGATCAAGATCAGAATTGATCGAGATCAGATATGATAAACTGATGTACTGACCTGATGCTATCCTGATATGTTGATCTGAAGAAGTGTTGATCTGATCACCGAGCCGATCGATCGTGCAAAGAAGAAATCGATAGCTCGAGTCAAGTGACCCGAGGGTCGGGAAGTAAAAGTGACCGAGGGTCGATGTCTCGATTCAAGAAATCAACTCGGTCGGCCGAGTGTCAAGATGCCCCGACGATAAGGTCCGCCAAGAGAAGTCTCAAATCAAGAATCTTGAGTAGAAGTATCCCGAGACTCGTGAGAAAATCAAGACTCAAGAAGTTTCAAGAAATCAAGACTCAAAGAAGTTTATCAAGACTCAAAGAAGATTATCAAGACTCAAGAAGAAAACTCAAGACTCAAGACGCCATCAAGACACTGACTCAGAGAAATCAAGACTCAAGAAGTAATCAAGACTCAAGATGTCATCAAGACACTGAGACTTAGAGAAACCTGAAGACTCAGATAGAACTGAAGACTCAGTATGTCAAGAAGATACTGAAGACTCAGAGAAACCTGAAGACTGAGATAGAACTGAAGACTCAGTATGTCACTGAAGACACTGAGACTCAGAGAAACCTGAAAACTCATATAGAACTGAAGACTCAGTAGAAACTAAAGAATATAGCCGTTAGATTCAGCTGACGAAGACCAATGAGAGGAAGACAACCAGCCTGAAGAAACTGCAGAACTTACAGAATAGTTAGGATTTGAATGTGATTCTCTCCAACGGTAACATTCACATCCACACTATAAATACAAGGTCTTTCATCATTCTAAGGTGTGGAGAGTGTGGAGAATGTGGCAAACGATGCTACAGAGCTAATAAGACATATACTCAAGCATTCCCACCATAGAACACAAGTCTGTAGACATACAAATATATTCAAGAGTGTTCTAAAACCCAATCTAAGCAACCCACGATATATCCTAAGCTTAGAGAGATTTTCCCAACCTCAGCATTGAGGCTAAAGAAATGTACGGGGAAATCTCACCCTAGTTGGAGACATCAACCAAACCCAAACCCTATTGTTAGGTAGTTTGTGTGGAGTTGTAAAGAGTTAGTAAACTGCAGTGAGTCAGCCAGAAAACTCTGTAGAAAAAGTTAGTAAGCTACAGTGAGTTAGCCTGAAAGCTTGTAGGCGATCCCGTGGAGGGTGATAAGTCCCGAGGCGAGCCCGAGAGGGTGATAAGTCCAGTTTGAGTGAGAGCTCGTTAAATATCTGTAGGCAATCCCGTGGAGGGAGATAAGTCCTGATTAAAGGAATTTCCCTAGGAACAGGGATAGTGGATGTAGGAGCTTGAGTCTCCGAACCACTATACTTTGTCGTGTTCTTTATTGCTTTACCTTCTTATCTTGTCATATGCATTCGTTTATAAGCAAAACACAAGATATGGACTTAAAAAGCAAAAATCTAGAATCACTCTTCCTTCACCCCTGTTTTATATGCATTTCATGATTTTTCCGCATTTCATGGGTTTTTCACCGGGACAAACACACCATAATCATCATCTGAATAACCAGTTAATTCAAGGTTATCATCAGCTGGATACCATAATCCTCTATTCACCGTGCCTTTAAGATATTTCAGAATCTTTTTGGCAGCATCCATGTGATTAGCCTTAGGATTATCTTGGTATCTTGCACATATCCCAACAACAAAGGTAATGTCAGGCCTACTTGTTGTGAGATATAGTAATGATCCAATGATCCCTCTATAATCAGTGTGATTTACTGACTTGCCTTCAGGATCAGAATCCATCTTGGAGTTAGTATTCATAGGAATTCTAACTGCATTGCAATTCTGTACACCATATTTAGCAATTAGATCTCTGGTGTACTTTGCCTGATTGATGAATATTCATTCCTTAGTTTGTTTCACCTGAAGTCCTAGAAAGAAATTCCTCTCCCCCATCATTGACATCTCAAACTTTCATTTCATCAGGGTAGAGAACTTCTCACACAACTGATGATTTGGAGATCCAAATATGATGTCATCCACATAAATCTGAACTAGTAAAATATCCTTCCCCTCTTCTATCCTGAATAAGGTTCTATCAACAGTTCCTTTGGTAAAACCATGATCAATAAGAAATTGAGAAAGGGTATCATACCATGCTCTGGGTGCTTGCTTTAGACCATACAAGGCTTTTCTGAGCCTGTAAACTTGGTCATTATGATGAAATCCTGGAGGCTGTTCCACATACACCTCTTCCTTAAGCACACCATTCAGAAATGCACTTTTCACATCCATCTGGTAGACTGTGAATTTCATGTGGGTAGAATATGCAAGAAACAATCTGATGGCTTCTAGTCTTGCAACAGGTGCAAATGTTTCATCATAATCCAAGCCTTCTTCTTGAGAATAACCCTGTGCACCTAGCCTTGCCTCGTTTCTTACAATGTTGTTGTTTTCATCTCTCTTGTTCTTGAATACCCACTTAGTTCCAATTACATTGTGCCTCTTAGGTCTGTCTACTACTCCCAAACTTCATTTCTTGTGAACTGATTTAGCTCTTCTTGCATAGCAGTAATCCAAAAAGAATCCTTAAGAGCTTCTTCAATCTCAGTTTGTTCCTTCTCAGATAGGAAGCAGCAGAATAGAGCACTTTCTCCATGGAACTTTCTTGTTCTAACACCTTCTGATAGATCACCCACAATCTGACTTGTACGATGACTATCCAACCATCTTCTCCTGGATGTTCCCCTTCAGTAGTATCCTCAACATCAGAAATGTTAGGTTCAGGTATTTCATTAAACTCAGGGAACAACAGAAAAGGAGAGAGTGAATCATCTTCCTCAGGGGAAATTCCATTCAGAACATTGTCAGTGACATTTGTTCCCCCTTGGTTAATAGATTCAGAGTTTGTCTCAGCTGTGACCACATCTTCATCGGCATTACATACCTGAGTCTGAACTGGTGTTTGTTCAGATTGGTCAGGTTCAGTGTGTTGGCTTTCCTTTAGTGGAGAACTATCATCCTGAGTTTCACCAGCCTGAGTATTTCCATCCTGAGCTTCTTTGTCTGAGTCTGATTCACTCCATTCATAGAAAGTGATTGACTTCTTCTTTTCAGGCTCAGAGGATGTTTTATCATTCTTCTTCAGGCTAAGTCTTGTGATCCTCTTTGTCAATTCTCCTGAGTCATGTTCTTATTTCTTCTGAACATAAGTAGATTCATCAAACACAACATGAGGTGTTTCTTCCACAATAAGGGTCCTACAGTTGTAAACTCTGAAGGCTTTACTGACTTCAGAATAACCTAATAATATTCCTTCATCAGCTTTGCTATCAAAAGTTTTCAACTGATCTTTACCATTATTGTGTATGAAACACTTACAACCAAACACACGAAAGAAAGAAACAAGAGGCTTCCTTTCATTCCACAGCTCATAAGGTGTTTTTTCTTAACCTTTTGTCAGCATGGTTCTGTTCTGAGAGTAGCATGCAGTGTTGATAGCTTCAACCCAAAATCTCTTAGGAATGTCAGCTTCAACAATCATTGTTCTTGCAGCTTCTTTCAGAGTCCTGTTCCTTCTTTCTGCAACACCATTCTGTTGTGGGGTCCTTGCAGCTGATGTTTCATGAGCTATTCCATTTGCTGCACAGTAATCATATATAATATGGTTGATAAATTCAGTGCCTTTATCTGATCTGATTTTGGCCACACTCAGATTCTTTTCAATACTGAGTCTTTTCAGTAATTCAGGCAGTTTTGTCTGAGTCTCTTTCTTACTGAGTAAGAATATGACCCAAGTATATCTAGAGTAGTCATCAACTACCACAAGTGTGTATTTTCTGCCATTAGTGCTCACAGGTGTTACTAGACCAAAAAGATCCATATGTAGCAGTTGAAGTATTCTATCAGTAGAAACTTCTACTTTGCTTTTAAAAGATGCTCTGATTTATTTTCCTTTTTGACAAGCATCACATATATGATCTTTACTGAACACTTCATTGGGTAACCCCCTCACAAGTGCCAATCTTGCAAGTTTGTTCAGGGTTTTGAAGTTTAAGTGATTCAGTCTTTTGTGCCATAACCAACTGGTATCAGTAGAACTTTTTGCAACCAAACATGTATCTTTAGGAGTTAACCTCCAATTAGCAAGATACACATTTCCTTTTCTAGTACCAGTCTGTAATATTTATTGTGAAGCATTGTCTTTCACATAACATAAGTTCTTTGAGAACTCAACACTGAATCCCTTGTCACAAAATTGACTGATATTTAGCAAATTATGCTTTAAACCAGAAACATATGATACACCATGGATATGAACAGAATCAACTTCAAGAGTTCCATATTCAGTTTGTCCTTTGGAATTATCTCCAAAAGTAATCTGAGGGCCTTTTTGCTCAACATAGTCAGTGAGTAATTGTTTATATCTTGTCACGTGCCTTGAACATCCACTGTCCAGATACCATGCAACAGGAGTTATTTCATTTCCACTCACCAGGGCTATGTTGTCTTCATTTAGCTCAGTGCCCTTTTCCTTCACCTGAAAAACAAATCAGGCCTTAGGTACCCATTTGGTGTAGGGTCCTACCATGTTAGTTGTACCTTTTGGAACCCAAATCTGCGTGATAACTCTAATTACTTTAGAGTGACTGATTTGTCTCCCATAAATATCTACATACACATTCACCACCCTAGGTGCCTTGGCAGTACCCTGTGTATGAGTGCCAGTCTTAGCATGAACATGATCCTTATAGTTCTTCTTGGGTTCAGGCCTCTTGTTCCAATGCTCTGGCCTTGGTGCAACTGGTCTATGTCTCTGCTGACTTGCGTTCAAGAAACCTTTACCCTTAGGAAAGTGGGGTTTAGCCTACACTAAAATTGTGGTCTTTCAGTATCCTGAGGACTTGGTCTCTTCAGTTGAGAATATCCCTGCTGAGTGTTTCTTTTCTGAAGATTTCTCTGATGGTTCAGTGTAGATTTCTCCAGGTTGGTATTCTTAGCCTGAGGCTTCGAAGTACTGGCCTGAGGATTTCCTACTGAGTGTTCAGGTTTTCTAGCATTTTCCTGAGGTTTGGGCTTTCTTCCCTGAACCTTCAGTTTTTTTCTGAAACCATAGGTCCTTTTCCCTTGTCTAAAACACGGGGTTCTTCTTCAATAAGAAGATCTGATAGGCCCGGTGAAAAACCCATGAAATGCGGAATAATCATGAAATGCATATAAAAATAGGGGTGAAATGCATATCTGATCCCGATCACGTCTGATCTTGATCAATCTCATCTGTTCCTCTTCTGATTTGCAACCTTCTCTTCTGATTTTCTGGTCAGTTTCTTTCTGATCAGCTGGCTTAGCTTTTCTTCTCTTCTGAGTTTGCTCAGCTCATCAGTTTAACTTGGAACTCATCTAACTCATCTGATAGCGATCAGTCTCGTCCGCAGCCTCGTCTGATCTCGATCATCTTCTTCTGATTTTGTGAGTTCCCCCTCAACTTGTTCTTTTTCCCCCCTCAACTTGTTATCTCAGAAATTAGCTTCCATAACACAAGTTGATAATGTTTTTGACATAATTCATCAAAACTAAAATATCCCAACAATTTCCCCTTTTTTTTGATAATGACGCCAAAACATTAAAATATATGCATTTTTAAAGAAACGGGTTTTTCTTTTAAAAAGATCAGTTCAGGTGATCACATTAAAAGTGATCTTTTGAACTCCTGCTCTGATACCAATTGATAGGCCCGGTGAAAAACCCATGAAATGCGGAATAATCATGAAATGCATATAAAAATAGGGGTGAAGGAATGGTGATTACATATTTTTTTCTTTTTAAGCTCATGTGTTGTGTTTTGCTTATAATCGAATGCATATGACAATATAAGAACGTAAAGCAATAAAGAACACAACAAAGTATAGTGGTTCGGAGACTCAAGCTCCTACATCCACTCTCCCTGTTCCTAGGGAAATTCCTTTCAACTGGACTTATCACCCTCTCGGGCTCGCCTCTAGATATTTAACGAGCTCTCACTCAAACTGGACTTATCACCCTCTCGGGTTCGCCTCGGGACTTATCACCCTCCACGGGATTGCCTACAGATGTTTACAGAGTTCACACTCCAACGGGACTTATCACCCTCTCGGGATTGCCTACCAACTACCTCACTTCACCACTAGTTTTCTCTTACGAGAATGGGGTTTGGGTTTGGTGTTGTCTCCAACTAGGTTGAGATTTTCCCTTACATTTAGTTTAGTCTCAATGCAAAGGTTGGGAAAGTCTCTCTAAGCTTAGGATACATCGTGGGTTGCTTAGATTGGGTTCTAGAACACTCTTTGAATATATTTGTATATCTACAGACTTGTGTTCTATGGTGGGAATGCTTGAGTATATGTCCTCTTAGCTCTGTAGCATCGTTTGCTACATTCTCCACACTTTAATTTGATGGAAGATCATGTATTTATAGTGTGGATTTGAATGTTACCGTTGGAGAGAATCACATTCAAATCCATACTATTCTTGTATGTTCTGCAGCTTCTTTAGGCTGGTTGTCTTCCTCTCATTGGTCCACGTCAGCTGAATTCTAACGGCTATATTCCTCAGTTTCTTCGCTTTAACATTGGGTTATATTGAGTATTCAAGATCTTCTTGAGTCTTCAAGAATCATTGTGTCTTCAGGATTCTCTGAGTCTCAGTGTCTTCAGAGACATACTGAGTCTTCAGGATCTTCTGAGTCTTCAGGTTTCTCTGAGCCTTCAGGTTTCTCTGAGTCTTAGGTTACTCAGGGTTCTTGATTGGCGAGACTTCTCTTGGCAGACCTTATCCGATCGGTATCTTGACACTTTGCCGATCGAGTTCGATTCTTCCGACTTCGACATCCCCGACCCTCGGTCACTTTTTACTTAATGACCCTCAGATCATTTTACTTACTGAGCCTCAGATCACTTTACTTCTTTGAGTCTCGGATCACTTTTTTACTCAAAGCATCGATTTCTTCTTTGCTTCGATATGATCAAATTTCGGCGATCGGATCAACACATCTTCGAGATCAACATATCAAGATAGCATCAGGTCATCATATCAGGTTAGCATATCGTTATCATATCGATCTCGATCACGTCGATCTCGTCGATCTCATCTGCTCATCTTCATATCGATCTCGATCACGTCGATCTTGATCAATCTCATCTGTTCCTCTTCCGACGGCAACCTTCTCTTGATTTTACGGTCGGTTTCTTTACGTCGGTGGCTTAGCTTTCTTCTCTTACGAGTTTGCTCGGCTCATCGATTTAACTTGAACTCATCTAACTCATCTGATAGCGATCAGTCTCGTCCGCAGCCTCGTCTGATCTCGATCATCTTCTTCTGATTTTGTGAGTTCCCCCTCAACTTGTTCTTTCGTTCCCCCTCAACTTGTTATCTGTAAATTAGCTTCCATAACACAAGTTGATAATGTTTTGACATAATTCATCAAAACTAAAATATCCCAACAATTTCCCCCTTTTTGATAATGACGCCAAAAACATTAAAATATATGCATTTTTAAAGAAACGGGTTTTTTTTTTAAAAGATCGATTCGTGATCACATTAAAAGTGATCTTTTGAACTCCCCGCCTCGATACCAATTGATAGGCCCTGTGAAAAACCCATGAAATGCGGAATAATCATGAAATGCATATAAAAATAGGGGTGAAGGAATGGTGATTACATATTTTTTTCTTTTTAAGCTCATGTGTTGTGTTTTGCTTATAATCGAATGCATATGACAATATAAGAACGTAAAGCAATAAAGAACACAACAAAGTATAGTGGTTAGAGACTCAAGCTCCTACATCCACTCTCCCCCTTCTAGGGAAATTCCTTTCAACTGGACTTATCACCCTCTCGGGCTCGCCTCTAGATATTTAACGAGCTCTCACTCAAATTGGACTTATCACCCTCTCGGGCTCGCCTCGGGACTTATTACCCTCTTGGGATTGCCTACAGATGTTTACATAGTTCACACTCCAACGGGACTTATCACCCTCTCGGGATTGCCTACCAACTACCTCACTTCACCACTAGTTTTCTCTTACGAGAATGGGGTTTGGGTTTGGTGTTGTCTCCAACTAGGTTGAGATTTTCCCTTACATTTAGTTTAGTCTCAATGCAAAGGTTGGGAAAGTCTCTCTAAGCTTAGGATACATCGTGGGTTGCTTAGATTGGGTTCTAGAACACTCTTTGAATATATTTGTATATCTACAGACTTGTGTTCTATGGTGGGAATGCTTGAGTATATGTCCTCTTAGCTCTGTAGCATCGTTTGCTACATTCTCCACACTTTAATTTGATGGAAGATCTTGTATTTATAGTGTGGATTTGAATGTTACCGTTGGAGAGAATCACATTCAAATCCATACTATTCTTGTATGTTCTCCGCACTTCTTTAGGTCGGGTTGTCTTCCTCTCATTGGTCCACGTCAGCTGAATTCTAACGGCTATATTCCTCAGTTTCTTCGCTTCGGAACATTCAGGTTATACTGAGTATTCAGTATCTTACTGAGTCTTCAAGAACTCATGTCTTCGAGGATTCTCTGAGTCTCAGTGTCTTCAGAGACATACTGAGTCTTCAGGATCTTCTGAGTCTTCAGGTTTCTCTGAGCCTTCAGGTTTCTCTGAGTCTTAGGTTACTCAGGGTTCTTGATTCAACAGACTTCTCTTGGCCAGACCTTGTCCGATCGGTATCTTGACACTCAGTGGACCGAGTTGATTCTTCTTCCGAGACATCCCGACCTCGGTCACTTTTACTTAATGACCCTCAGATCATTTTACTTACTGAGCCTCAGATCACTTTACTTGCTGAGTCTCAGATCACTTTTACTCAGGCTATCTGATTTCTTCTTTGCCTGATATGATCAGCTCGACTGATCAGATCAACACATCTTCAGATCAACATATCAAGATAGCATCAGGTCATCATATCAGGTTAGCATATCAGATTATCATATCTGATCTCGATCACGTCTGATCTCGATCAGTCTCATCTGCTCATCTTCATATCTGATCCCGATCACGTCTGATCTTGATCAATCTCATCTGTTCCTCTTCTGATTTGCAACCTTCTCTTCTGATTTTCTGGTCAGTTTCTTTCTGATCAGCTGGCTTAGCTTTTCTTCTCTTCTGAGTTTGCTCAGCTCATCAGTTTAACTTGGAACTCATCTAACTCATCTGATAGCGATCAGTCTCGTCCGCAGCCTCGTCTGATCTCGATCATCTTCTTCTGATTTTGTGAGTTCCCCCTCAACTTGTTCTTTCGTTCCCCCTCAACTTGTTATCTGTAAATTAGCTTCCATAACACAAGTTGATAATGTTTTGACATAATTCATCAAAACTAAAATATCCCAACAATTTCCCCCTTTTTGATAATGACGCCAAAACATTAAAATATATGCATTTTTAAAGAAACGGGTTTTTCTTTTAAAAAGATCAGTTCAGGTGATCACATTAAAAGTGATCTTTTGAACTCCTGCTCTGATACCAATTGATAGGCCCGGTGAAAAACCCATGAAATGCGGAATAATCATGAAATGCATATAAAAATAGGGGTGAAGGAATGGTGATTACATATTTTTTTCTTTTTAAGCTCATGTGTTGTGTTTTGCTTATAATCGAATGCATATGACAATATAAGAACGTAAAGCAATAAAGAACACAACAAAGTATAGTGGTTCGGAGACTCAAGCTCCTACATCCACTCTCCCTGCTTCTAGGGAAATTCTTTTCAATCGGACTTATCACCCTCTCCTGCTCGCCTCTAGATATTTAACGAGCTCTCACTCAAATCGGACTTATCACCCTCTCGGGTTCGCCTCGGGACTTATCACCCTCCACGGGATTGCCTACAGATGTTTACAGAGTTCACACTCCAACGGGACTTATCACCCTCTCGGGATTGCCTACCAACTACCTCACTTCACCACTAGTTTTCTCTTACGAGAATGGGGTTTGGGTTTGGTGTTGTCTCCAACTAGGTTGAGATTTTCCCTTACATTTAGTTTAGTCTCAATGCAAAGGTTGGGAAAGTCTCTCTAAGCTTAGGATACATCGTGGGTTGCTTAGATTGGGTTCTAGAACACTCTTTGAATATATTTGTATATCTACAGACTTGTGTTCTATGGTGGGAATGCTTGAGTATATGTCCTCTTAGCTCAGAAGATCGTTTGCTACATTCTCCACACTTTAATTTGATGGAAGATCTTGTATTTATAGTGTGGATTTGAATGTTACCGTTGGAGAGAATCACATTCAAATCCATACTATTCTTGTATGTTCTGCAGCTTCTTTAGGCTGGTTGTCTTCCTCTCATTGGTCCACGTCAGCTGAATTCTATTCTGGCTATTTTCCTCGGTTTCTTCGCCTTGAACATTCAGGTTATCTTTGGTATTGATATCTTCTTGAGTCTTGATAACTCTTTTGTGTCTTCAAGATTCTCTGAGTCTCAGTGTCTTCAGAGACATACTGAGTCTTCAGGATCTTCTGAGTCTTCAGGTTTCTCTGAGCCTTGAGTTTCTCACGAGTCTTAGGTTACTTTCGGGGTTCTTGATTCAACAGACTTCTCTTGGCGGACTTTTGTGCGATCGGGGTATCTTGACACTTTCGGTGGCCGAGTTGATTCTTGACTTGAGACATCGACCCTCGGTCACTTTTATAATGACCCTCGGATCATTTTTACTTCTCGAGCCTCGAGATCACTTTACTTCTTTGAGTCTCGGATCACTTTTACTCGAAGCATCGATTTCTTTTTTTGCGATATGATCAAATTCGACCGATCAGATCAACACATCTTCAGATCAACATATCAGGATAGCATCAGGTCATCATATCAGGTTAGCATATCAGATTATCATATCTGATCTCGATCACGTCTGATCTCGATCAGTCTCATCTGCTCATCTTCATATCTGATCTCGATCACGTCTGATCTTGATCAATCTCATCTGTTCCTCTTCTGATTTGCAACCTTCTCTTCTGATTTTTTGGTCAGTTTCTTTCTGATCAGCTGGCTTAGCTTTTCTTCTCTTCTGAGTTTGCTCAGCTCATCAGTTTAACTTGGAACTCATCTAACTCATCTGATAGCGATCAGTCTCGTCCGCATCGTCTGATCTCGATCATCTTCTTCTGATTTTGTGAGTTCCCCCTCAACTTGTTCTTTCGTTCCCCCTCAACTTGTTATCTGTAAATTAGCTTCCATAACACAAGTTGATAATGTTTTGACATAATTCATCAAAACTAAATTATCCCAACAAGATCAGTACAAACCACCGGTTTAACAAAGACAGTCTTAGCGCTACTAGAAGAGGCAGCATTCAGAAGACCTTGTGAGGTTCCCCCTGGATTATATCCCAATCCAGCCTTTATAGTTGCAGGTCTTTGATAACTCTGAATTTCATCTATGGCTTTAGATGCATAATTCAATAGAGCTAACTTTCTCCGCAAACTATCCTCACTTTTCTTTAGAGTTTCATTTTTCTCAAAGAGTTCATTGAATTCAGTCCTGATAAGCTGATTATCCTCAGTGGATTTCTCTAATTTTCCTTTTAGGATATCTATCACTTTCTCCTTTTTTGAGAGTTGTACTTTCAGAACATCTAGTTCATCAGTAGTTCCCATTAATTGAGAAGTGATCTTAGCAGCATTAGAGTTTTCCACCTCAGATTCTCAGCAGTCAGTTCCTTATTCTGCTCTTGAGTTTCTATGAACAATTCTTGTAACACAGAATAATCCTTCATAAGATTCTCAAAAGAATCCACCAGGTCAAAATTACTGGCTACAGATGAACTTGATAACTCAGGTGCTTGTGTAGGAGCAACAACAGAGATAGAAGGGTTTTCCTCCTCAATAGCAACAAGACAGACATTATCACTGTCACTATCTGAGAACATTTCTTCTGAAGAGCTGGATCCTTCTTCAGATTGTTCTTCTTCTTCAGCAACTATAACCTTCTTGCTTGAATTCTTTCTGTCTATTTTGGCTTGCCTTTCCTTTCTTTCCTTAGAACTCAGCTCAGGACAATCATACTGGATGTGACCCTTCTTTTTTGCAGTTATAGCATCTGTTGGTATCATCATCCTGATCACTTTCCTCCTTGGTCTTGGAGTCCTTCTTTCTGGATGAAGATCCTTTAGTTTTGTGGTCCTTCCTTTTCTCAGTGGACTTGTCCTCAGCTTCTGAGTTATTCCTGTTCCTATACCTGTTCTTCTTGTAGTACTTCTTGTACTTTCCATACCTGCTATTGAGTCTTTCAAACCTCCTTGCCAACAGTACTAGCTTATCCTCTTGCTCATCCTGATTTTTGGTAGGTGAGTTATCAGACTCTCTAGCTTTACAGGATTTTTCTTTAGCTTTGAAAGCCACATTTTTGCTAGATGAAGATTCATTTTTGCTATCAGATTTCTTTGTTTTCTTATCAATAAAAAATTCATAAGCTTTCAGTTCAGAGAAAACATGTTGGTATGGCATAGAATCAATATTCTTGGTGTTTTCAATCACCACAGCATGTATATCCCATTTCTTAGACAATCCTCTAAGAATTTTCAGTGCCACTTCTCTTTTTGGGTATCTTTTCCCAAGAGCATTCAGATCATTCATGATACTAGTGAACTGACTTCCACTTTATCAATGGATTCATCATCTTCCATTTCAAAACTGTCAAACTTTGCAATGGCAACAAAAAGTTTGTTTTCTTTGATATGATCTGTGCCTTGACACATGATAGCAAGTGTGTCCCATATTTCTTTAACAGTTTCACAATGAAAATCATCCCCATAACACCATCATCAATAGTGCTGTATAGAGTATCTTTAGCAATATAGTCTAAGTTGACTAACTTTCTCTCATCAGGAGTAAGTTGGTCATCAGACTTAGAAAAATTCATCTCTGGGATCATCTCTCTCAGCATCAATAATTCTGGGATTCACAACAGTGTACTTAAATGGTCCTTGAGAGACCACTCTCCACATTCTTTCATGCTTAGAATACAAGTGAGCTTGCATTCTCAATCTCCATAGGTCATAGTTCTCAACAGAGAACATAGGAAGTTTCTTAGAAGGCATGATGAATGAGCCTTGTAAGATATCAGCAGTAAGATCTATTCAGTAGACCACCAAAGTCTTTCAGCAAACAAGACTATGGCTACCAAAGCAAGTGGTCAAAATAAACCACTGCTCTGATACCACTTGTTGGTCCCGGTGTAACGAGTCTTACACGTGTATGGGGGGGGAATATACATGTTCAGTGATTTTTAAAACTTTTCTTTACTGAAATCAGTAGGGTCAGGATGTCCTGAGAATTTGCCCTGAGAAGTACAAATTGCCCTGAGTCAAAGTCTACTGAGACAGTGATCCTGAGCAGCTTTCAGTAGCTTCATATTAGCCCACTGATTCTGAGATTTTATCAGAGTCCTAAGAAGATTGGATAAGATAACTATCTTACTGAATACTCAGTAGAGTTTGTTCAGTTTGATAATTATTTGTTCTAGCTTATCAAGAGTGCGGAATGTGTTGGCCCTAAGTTTATACTCGTTTTATCTTGATGAAAATCTTTTCCTTAGCAAATCAGTTGTTAAGACTGTGATCAATTCAATGCACACTCAGTGGATTGATTCCAATTGAATATCAGGAAAATTCAGTGCTTCCAGTGAAAATATGCAACAGTTCAAATGCAAAGAAGAAAGCAAACAGACAACAAATTATAGTGGTTCTGAGGCAAAGCTCCTATGTCCACTCTCTCTGATCCTCAGAGAAATTCCTTAACACACTACTATAACTTCCTAAAACTTTCAGACTGAACTCAGCAGCTTACTAACATTCTACAATGAGTTTTCTGGCTGACTACTACAGCTTACTAACTCAACACACACAAGCTTTTAGACTGTCTCAAACACCTTACTAACTTCTCCTCTAGAGTTTTCTGGCTGAACTCAACTGCAGCTTACTCACTCTTTACAATTCTCACTCTCCAATAATCACAACTCAAACTACCTAAACAATAGGGTTTGGGATTTGGTTGGTTTCCAACTAAGGTGAGATATCCTTTGACAATAAGAACAGATTCAAAGGCTAGGATATCTCATACTAAGCTTTGGATATATAACAGTACTAGACTTAGTGAATGAGCTCTCTTCAATGTGAAACACTTGGAAAATCTTAGGTTTTTTTGAGTGCTTCAATTTGCAAGAATATGAATGAGCTCTGGAGTTGCTTGATTTCCCGTAACCTTGCAATGGTGAAGGTTATGGGTATTTATAGGCAACTCTCTTAAGGGTCACTCTTGAAAAACTATCCGTTGGAAGAGATAACATCAAGGTTTTCCTCTTTTGGTTATTGATAAATGACTATTTCTAGGGTTTGAACACACCCTTGCATGTTTTAGGAAATATGCAGCCACGTAGCCAATCACCAACTTCTGTGAACTGGAAGATATCAGCTCTGACATATCTTCAGTGAGATGTCGCTTTCAGTGTCAGTAAATACGTTGTTGTTGCTTCCTTATTGGTCAAAATCTTCCTTTGAATAGAGACAAACAAAACGGCTCCTTTTAGGTCAACCTTACTGAGCTAATATGTTCCTTAATGTCCCCGAATGTCTAACATTCTGTTTGTTTGTACTAAGAATGAACATAACACTATTTCATCAAAATAGCTGTTCAGGGTCTTTTTGTTCAGTACAAAACAATCTTCAGGATCTTTGGTCTTCAGGATCTTCTGTCTTCAGGATTCTCCTGTCTTCGGTATACTTCTGTCTTCAGTATACTTTTGTTTTCAGTATACTTATGTTTCAGGGACTTTTAGTCTTTTGGGAATTTTCTGAGCTCCTCAGGAATATCTGAGTTCTTCAGTATAATAAAACTAAAACTTATTTCTCCCTGATCTATATCTGCTGACTATACATGGTGCAGATAACCCTGAGCCTAAATATATATTGAAATCTGATCCTATACTACTAAGATGTCCTTATACATGTCATACTCAAGGGTTTTGGGATCTAATCAAAATCTTTATTAAATTCATCTCCCAGCAAAAAGCCAATTAGGGATCTGATTTTTGCCAATATTTTCACAAATTTTTATTAACCAGGTATGAGAATGCTTAGCATTCTGATAAAGTAAAGTTTTAAAAAAACTTTGTAAGTAATCCCAGTAATTGTACTGGTAAGTAGTATGTGTGACTTCATTGGTCATACTTCTTTCCACAAAAGGTGAAGTTCCCCATTCTTGGATAAAGATGACTTTTTTAATAATAAGTTTGGAGTAATTAATAACTTTACTCTTAGGAGGAAAATGCTGAATTTCAACACTTCCGAGACTAATGAGAATATTCTCATAAAATTCTCTGGATTTATAAGTCTCTACATTCCAATTTGAATTTGGAAAATACTTTTCCATAAGAATCCATGGGGACTCTTTGAATTTCTCATCATCATCTTCAATAATAAGAATCAATTATTTCATAGAAGAATCAAAGAATTTATATTCTTTTTGAGCAACTGAAGAGTATGATTTTTCATCATCAGGTTTTTAGGGATTATCCTGAACCTGAATATTCCTGCTATGTTGTCTGAGAAATTCTTGAAATTTCTTATCAACATTTTCTCCTTTTGAAGAAGAACCAACACCAGAAATGTTCTGATTATAAAGGGATTTCTTCCCATGTTGTAAAATAAGAGATCCTCTGTCTCATCTTCCTCTATAAGAGGAATAAGAACTTCTTCCAGAATGACTCATAACTGTCATGAAGAAATAAATTCATTAGTTAAAAAATCTGGAAGATGATTATCTTTCCCTTGCTTATGGATAATATTAAAATCAAAATAAGCAAGATGTGTTTGCCATCGGGCAAACATTTGCTTTGAAACATTATGTTCAAAGTCTTTGAAGAGCATGAATGTAGCAGCTTTACAATCAATATAAATTGTAATTTTTTTATTATATAAACCATCTTGGAATTTAAGAACACATTTAACAATAGATAAAATCTCTTTAGCGGTGGCAGAATAATTCTTCTGACTATTATTCCATTTACCAGAATAAAATCTAATAATATAATCATTTTTATTATCAGGATTAATTTGTTTCAAAATACCACCATACCCCAAATTTGAGGCATCAATTTCAACTATTTTTTCCCATGTGAGATTAGCAAGCATAAGACAAGGAATATTCTTGACCTTATCAGAGCCATGAGAGATAGGGTATATTTGGGTTATACGGTTAATGATTCAATACATCTTTGATTCTTATGAATCTGTTCCGTTTGAAGGATACTGTCAAGAACAATATGACTCAGGAATATGATATTCCTGATAATCTTGATTTATTAAATAAATGGACTATTCATAAAATGGAACCTAAAATGATTTATAAATTAGGAGCTTTTGAAAAGCTAGGTTTAAAAAAATTGTTAAAACCACTGAATCTTCCATACCTCTTCATGAAGAAGAGATGGTTATTAAATTACTTAGTAAAAATGATATTTTACCTTACAAAAGAACTCATAAGTTCTTACATATTGGATGTGTTCAGGTTGCTTTTAGATCGCTTACCTTAAACGGCTTACCAGAGAGTTTTCTAGCTTCTCTTAGAGATGGCAGAAATCTTAACTGGACACAATCCCTAATGGGAATTATAGAGTCTAGCTTGGCTTTAGGACCTGTCTATTTTAACGTCTATCCTAATTTATCTCTATCTTTATCTGATAGTAATATTCTTGAATCTTTAACATTAAATGTTAAAACCCATGGTTATAATTACATACCAGGTACTGAAGTTATGTGTATTTGTTATCGTATTTATTATAAACCTTTATTTACACTAAATACTATGTGTAAAAGAATTGAAAAAGATAATAATGAGACTATTCTTATTGAAACAAATTTTGGTAAATCAAACATTACTACCAGAAGATCCATTAAGTGAGAAGAAATTATTTTTCCTGAAAATTGGATCATTGAACAATTTGTTCCTAAAATTTCTATTATAAATAGTAATTTTAAACATATTACTCAAAGTAATGATAGTATTATTAATATTGGTTTTCAAAATAATCAAAAAAAGACATTCGACCTCTTATTCCAGATCAATGTCTAGTCATTCTTTCATATCTCCTTTGGATTATGAGGTAGAATTACCTTCTGACTCTAGAGCTTCTACTTCCTCTTATAGAGAAAATACTTATTGTAAAACTAATAATTATAACAATGAGAAAATAATTATTAATGAAAATAATATTATCCATAAAGATGGATTTGATCCCGAAACAATTTCGGATTGTAACTTTAAAATGTAATTTTATGGATATTACAAACTTTTTAGATTTTTCTAAAGGTTCCTCAACAAGAGCTCATATTAATGATGAGTTTAATAATCCTAAATGAGATAATTTTAGAATTTGGTATTTTAAATCATTTTCAAAAGATGATTTAGATTACTTTGTTAACAGTTTTTATAAATTCTATAAAAAGCATAATGAAATTACTTATTATGTTCCTTCGTTTATTAAAACCTTTTATATTAATTATATTTCAGTTTTTGAACGTGATTATAAAATAGTTTCTGGAGGAATACAAAAATCTGTTTACCCTCCTCATGTTCCTTTTCAAATTGAGAAAAATGGCAGAATATTTAATTTTCTTCCATTCTCTAGAATTACGGAAAATGATGTTTTACAAATTACTGTTAAACATGTCAATCAAATGATTGAACAAAATAATTTTTGTAATCTTTATCTTTCTATTCTTGGGGAAGAAATTATTTCTTTACATGATAAAGTTGATAAAATCATCTCTAAAATTGATTCTCAGAACAAATCTGAAAATTATGATAATAATAATAATAATGTTATTATTAAAACTGCTTCTTCTATTCAGTCTCCTATTGAGATAAAAGATTTTAAATCTGAAGCTTCTGTGTCGGATCTTGAAAAGATAATTAATGAAAAATTTGGTAACCTTAATATTTCGTCTTTAGATGATGACTTAGATAATAGTCACATTACCCAACCAATTGATAGTGGTTCTTCTAGTAATATTGATACTTATAGTATCAATAAAATGAAATGGGCTGATAGACCTACTATGTCTACTTACTATTATAAGAGACCTACTCCTATGGATGTTCTTAATGAAGAACATAATTTTTTTTTCAGTAATTCTTATTCTGGTAAAAGTATTTATGAATGGAATATTGATGGTGGGAGTGATAATCATATTTTCACTCAATGTCATCGTATGCTTATGTATAGTTATGCATGTAGAACTAGTGGTAATAATGATTTTAATGCTGCACAGGCTATTACTGTAGGTTTTACTGGTCAGCTTCAATGATATTTTTAATTCTATAAAAATTGAAAATGGTGAGACTAAGACTAATGCTGTCTATTCTCTGATTCTTACCATTTTAGATCATTTTACTGGTCAATATACCAATAAATATGAAAATACTAGAACTCTTATTTTAAACATGAAGTGTAAAACTCTTACTGATTTTAGATGGTACAAAGATACTTTCTTGTCTCGTATTTATGAGATTCCTGAATGTAATCAAGATATTTGGAAGAATAAATTTGTTGATGATCTTCCTCATTTATTTGCTGAAAGAGTTAAGAAAATTCTTAGAAAAAACTCTAATTCAATTCATTATGAGTTTTATACTTTTGTCCAAATCATTAGTATTTGTGTTCAGGAAGGATTAAATCTTTGTAATGAACCCAAATTAAGAAATCAAATTAAAAAAGACAATCTTTTAGAAAGAAAACAATTGGGTTAATTCTGTGACCAATTTGAATTAGATAATCCCAATTTTAAAAATAGTTTATCTAAAACTAATAAAAGAGATTTTAAACATAAATCTACTTATAAGAAAAGAAAACATCCTTCTAAGAATAAAAATAAAGAAAAGGATCAAGAACATGATAAAAATAAAAGAAAATTTTCTAAAAGAAAAAATATAATACAATTATTTGTAAAAAATGTAATAGGCCAGGTCATTATGGTAATCAGTGCTATGCTAAAGACAAGATTAAAAATCTTGATGTTGGTCCCGTTTTGAAAACCCATGAATGCGTTAAATACCAATTGTAATGCATATAAAACAGGGGTGAGGAAACAGTGATACCAAATTTTTGCTTTTAAATCTATGTGATGTGTTTTGCTTATAATCAAATGCATATGGCAAGTAAGAACATAAAGCAGTAAGGAACACACGATTTTATAGTGGTTCGGAGTCGAACTACTACATCCACTCTTCCCTATCAGCAGGGGCACCAACTTAACCAACTAGACTTAGTTTAACGTGTTAGTCCAACACAATACAGATGTTTAATGAGTTCTCACTCTCACAGGACTTATCACCCTCCACGGGATTGCCTACCCTCCCTTGCGGGATTGCTTAGATGTTTAATAAGTTCTCACTCACACCCAGAATTTAAGTTAGTCCAACTAACTTAAATTTCTTGCTTAACAAAACTTTAACCTAACTTGTGGGTTTGGGTATAAGATTATTTGGTGTCCAACTAGGGTGATATTTTCCCTTACATTTGATTAGCCTCAATGCTAAGGATGGAAAAATCTCTCTAAGCTTAGGATATGACATTTTGTGCTTAGATCTTGGGTAGAACACTTTTGAATATATGCGTGTATCACTTGCTCAGTGTTCTATGGTGAAAATGCTAGATGATTTGGCTTTTAGCTTGATGGATCACACATTTCTCACCCTTAATTTGATGGAAGAACTTGTATTTATAGTGTGAATTTGAATGTTACCGTTGGATGGAGTCACATTCAAATCCATACTATTCTGTAGCTTTTTGCAGCTTTTTCAGGCTGATTGTCTTCCTCTCATTGGTCCACGTCAGCTGAATCTAACGGCTATAATCTTCAGGATCTTCTGAGTCTTCAGGTTCCTCCGAGTCTTCAGTATTCTTGATTCAACAGACTTATTTTCAGCGGACTTTGCCTGATCAGGTATACTGACACTCAGGCTAACTGAGTTCAGCTCTTCTGACTTCAGACATCCTGACCCTCAGGTCACTAGCACTTAGCTATCTGATCATTAATAGCGTTCTGATTCTAAGTGAACATGAGTTCAGATGACTTGTCTTTAGGTGACATCAGATCAGTACGCATGTGTTTACTGTTCATATCTTCTGATTTGTTCTCGCCTGATCTGATCAACTCACCTGATCTGATCAGTATAGCATCAGGTCAGCATATCAGTTTATTTGCATCAGATTAGTACATCAGGTTAACATATCAGGTTAGTTGCATCAGGTTATCTTATCTGATCTCAATCACGTCTGATCTCGATCAGTCTCATCTGCTCCTCTTCTGATCAGCAACCTCCTCTTCTGATCTGCACCCTCCTCTTCTGATCTGGTCATCTGATCTGGTCTTCTGATCATCTGATCAGCTTATCTTTTCTGGTCATCTGATCAGGTCACTTCTGATTCTTCTGATCAGCTGGCTTAGCTTTTCTTTTCTTCTGATTTTGCTCAGCTCATCAGTTAACTCTGGAACTCATCTTACTCATCTGATCTCGATCAGTCTCGTCTGCAGCCTCGTCTGATCTCGATCATCTACTTCTGATTTCGTGAGTTCCCCCTCAACTTGTTCTCTCGTTCTCCCTCAACTTGTTATCTGTAAGTTAGCTTGAATAACACATGTTGATAATGTTTTGGCATAATTCATCAAACCTAAAATATCCCAACACTTGATATCAATGATGAGCTCAAAGAGACTATTTTTAAAATTGTTATGAGTTCTAATACTGATTGAGAATCAGATAAGTCTTATAATGACTGCTCTTCTATTGATTCTACATCTGATGATGAAGATTATGTTAAATCTGATAAGGAAAAATGCAATGATTGTATGATTGGAAAGCCTAGTCTCAACTGTATCAGTAATACTGATAATAATACTGATAATGAATTTTATAAACTTATGAGTTAACTTCAAGATATGAATATTAGTGTCTTAACTAATAATAATATTTTAGAATTTCTTAAACAGATTAAAGATTCTGGTTTAAGAGATAAAATCATTGAGCAATTGAATGATTCCTCTTATCATGATTCCTCTTATAAAAATGAGGATAATAATAAAACTAGTCTTTCAAATAAGATTGATAGTAATTATTATAATATGGGTGAATTAGAAAAACTTCTTCGCCTTAAGAATATTAAAAATAATCCCGTAACTATTAATGATTTAATTCATGAAATTAATAATCTTAAGACTGATGTCATGATTCTTCAAAATCAGAATACTGACCTTTCTTTTCGTCTTTCTTTAATTGAGAAAGGTAAAGGAAAAATTGTTGATGGTGAAACTAGCTCTAATGCTCTTTCACAATCTTTAGATAATAGTAGTAATGTTAATATTGATAAAAATCATTTATCTACTATTAATATGATTATATCCCATAAATGGTATACCAAGATTTCTCTTCTTATAAATAACTCCTACAAGAAAGATTTCATCGCTATGATTGATAGTGGTGATGACAAAAGTGTCATACAGTTAGGAATAATTCCTACTAAGTTCTTTGAAAAGACTACTCACTCCCTTTCACATGCACGTGTAGGATCTTTAAAAATTAATTACAAGCTTAAAAATGCTTATGATGTGTTGATGGTTGTTGTATCTCTAATGACTTTCTTATTGTTGAAGACATTACTAGTCAAATGATTATTGGTCTTCCTTTTTTATTTAAAATATATCCTCTTACCTTTGTTGGTGAAGGAGGCATTACAGGTACCTATAACGGTAAACCTATTACTTTTAAGTTTATTACTAAACCTATTCATAAGGTTCTTAATTTGATTCAAGATCAAATTAACAATAAAAATTGTCAAATTAATTTTCTTAAAGATGAGCTTAATTCTATCATTATTAATGATAGATTAAAAAATCCTAAGCTTCAGGATAAAATTAAATTTTTAAATAACAAATTTTCTATTGAAATTTGCAATGATTTTTCTAATGCTTTTTGGGATAGAAAGAAACATATAGTTTCTCTTCCTTATGAGGAAGATTTCAAAGATAATAAAATACCGACTAAGTCTAGACCTTGTCAAATGAACTCTGAATATTTAGAGTTATGCAAAAAAGAAATATCTTCCTTATTACAGAAGAAGCTTATTACTCCTTCTAAATCCCCTTGGTCTTGTACTGCTTTCTATGTTAATAAGCATTCTGAACAGGAACACAAAGTTCCTAGATTAGTTATTAATTATAAACCTCTTAATAAAGTTTTAAAATGGATAAGACATCCTATTCCTAATAAAAAAGATCTTCTTGATAGATTAGTCAATACCCTTATCTTCTCTAAATTTGATTTAAAATCAGGTTTTTTGGCAAATTCAGATTAATCAACCTGATAGGTATAAAACTGCCTTTAATGTTCCATTTGGTCATTACGAATGGACTGTTATGCCTTTTGGTCTTAAGAATGCTCCTTCAGAATTTCAGCAAATTATGAATGATATTTTTAATCCCTATAGTGATTTTATTATTGTCTATATTGATGACATCCTTGTATTTTCTAAAGATATTGAAATACATTTTAAACACCTTGATATGTTTAAAAACTTAGTTATTAAAAATGGTTTAGTCATTTCAAAACCAAAAATGGTTTTATTCCAAACCAAAGTTAAATTTCTTGGTCATATTATTGATAAAGGTAATATTATTCCTATTCAACGTAGTATTGAATTAGGTAATAAATTTCCTGATATTATAACTGATAAAACTCAGTTACAAATTTTTTTAGGAAGTCTTAATTATGTGTCTTCTTACATTAAAAATCTTGCTGAAGATTCCGCTATCTTATATGATAGGCTTAAAAAGAATCCTTCTCCTTGGAATGATAATCATACTAAGGCTGTTATTAGAATTAAAGATAAGGTCAAGAATATTCTTTGTCTTATGCTTGCTAATCCCTCATGGGAAAAAATAGTTGAAACTGATGCCTCAGATTTGGGGTATGGTGGTATTTTGAAACAAATTAATCCTGATAATAAAAGGGCTTATATTATTCAATTTTATTCTGGTAAATGGAATAATAGTCAGAAGAATTATTCTGCCACCGCTAAAGAGATTTCATCTATTGTTAAATGTCTTCTTAAATTCCAAGATGATTTATATAATAAAAAATTACAATTTATACTGATTGTAAAGCTGCTACATTCATGCTCTTCAAAGACTTTGAACATAATGTTTCAAAGCAAATGTTTGCCCGATGGCAATAACATCTTGCTTATTTTGATTTTAATATTATCCATAAGCAAGGGAAAGATAATCATCTTCCAGATTTTTTAACTCGTGAATTTATTTCTTCATGACAGTTATGAGCCATTCTGGAAGAAGTTCTTATTCCTCTTATAGAGGAAGAGGAGGCAGAGGATCTCCTATTTTACAACAAGGGAAGAAATCCCTTTATAATCAGAACATTTATGGTGTTGGTGTTGGGAAATTTGTATTAAGTTTTGATGGAAGTTCCAAAACAGTTTGTAATAGGACCAGTTAGACCTGTTAGCTGACTGATGACTTAGTATCAGGATAGGATGACCAGCTGATTGTATAGACAACTGATGTAAAGGATATGTCACATATTGAGGGGGAACTCAATATGTATAGGTCAGGTCTGAAGATCAGAAGACCAGATGAGGTCTGAAGATCAGAAGACCAGATGAGGTCAGAAGATCTGAAGACCAGCTGAGGTCAGAAGGCCAGAAGACAAGTCGAGTCAGAACACAAGACAAGTCAGATGATCAGGTGAAGACATGAAGCTCAAGTTCAGAAGACCTGAAGATTAGATGACTACCAGAAGATCAAGACCAGAGGACCAGAAGACCTACATCAGTCGAGTCTGCTAGTTGAGCTAAGACAACTTGCATCAGAAGACTCTATCAGGTAGACTGATCAGTTTTATCTGATCAGGTCAGCTCACTCCAGGTGTTAACTGATGAACACCAGGTCATACATTGTTTATCAAACAAGAAGAATGTCAACTTTAGTTGGTAGAACAAACACTGAAAAGTGTACTTGTTAACCAATGATAACGAGACACATATGTACGGAGCCGACAATGTGGGATTCGGCGCTGCAAAGTCAAACGGCTATAAAGGACAAACACACACGCTTTCGGCCATGCCGTCCCTGAAGCACGTCAAATCAATCCTGCAACCTACCAAAAATAGCCTGAAATTCAAATTGCTCTCCAACGGCTCTTTGATTTCGAGGTCTATAAATATGGGATTGCTCTTCATAGTGATGACACTGAAATTATCATCAAGCTCAAGCCATAAGCAAATTTCCGCACGAAGAACACTAAATTCAAGTTTATTTTATAAGTGTTCATCCCATTAGTTCTTAGCATAGAAATCTCATCCTCTAGCTTTAGGCTACATAAACACTAGGATAGATTTACAGTTGGAACAACAACAAATCTTTACCCAAACCCAAAAGTTAGGTTAAGTTTGTTTTGCAAGATTTCAGACTAGGGTTTCTAGTTCTGATTTCTGGGATCGGTTGAGTGAGAACTCTCTAAACATCTATTGGTTGTAATGTGTTGGACTAACACAATAAACTAAGTCCAGTTGGTTAAGTTGTTGCCCCTTGTTTCAGGGAAGAGTGGACGTAGGACTGGTTGTCCGAACCACTATAAAATCTTGTGTGTATTTACTTGCTCTTAACTGTTTTACACTATTGCACACAACTTGGTTTAAAATTGCATACATAGTCTGAGTTAGGATCAGTCTGCACCAAGCAACTGATCTGATCAGTTTGATAATTTAGTCAGCTGATTGAAAACAGACTTCATAATCTGATTTGATAAAATTGGTTTTTCACACGGGCTAAAACTAGCTTCCGCACATAAGTTAAATTGATAGACACCGAACTGATTAGCCATCAGGCGACCAGTAAGTTGGATATCAGTCCAAACTGATTCACTCGCACTCTGATCAGGCAACCTGCCATCACACCTGATCTTGCACGAAAAAGTTTTCAGAAGTCTATTCACCCCTCCCCTCTAGACTTCTGCCCTCACGAACCCGTTCCGGACCTACAAGTGGTATCAGAGTAGTGGTTCTACGGACCACTGGCTTTGAATATCATCGGTTCAGAGGAAGAACCTTTGTGGTCACTTGAACAGATCTTGAAAAACCGTTTTTAAAACTTCATCTGTTTTCAAAACTCACTAAGCATGGATAATACATCTAGTATGTATCATGATCTACCCAAGTTTTCTATTGATGAGTATGCAGATTGGATCATACTCATGAGCAATCATCTGGGAGCTATAAGCAGCAGAATGATGGAAGTTATTGAACATGAACATATCATTATCTACCACAACAACCCAGCTGAAGGTGGTGATCCAGATTTTCCAGTTGGCGCTCGGATCAGAAAGAGTCCATCTCGATGGATCTTTGAAAAAGGAAGTCAAATCTGGATACGGTTGCAAGACATATCATCATGAAGACGATGGATAAGATCACAAGAGAGAAGATCAAATATCTCAAGACTGCGAAGCAGATGTGGGACACTCTACCTGAGATATGCGAAGGAAACAAACAGATAACGGACAACAGATAAGGATATCAACTACAAGATTCTGAGATCTTTAACGAAGAAATGGGATATGAAGGTTACTGTGATCAAGGACTGCCAGGATATAACCAAGATGAAGCTAATCAATTTGTTCTTGAATCTAAAAGCCCATGAATTCGACCTGATTGAGAAAGGGCAAGAGGAAGATGATGAATCATCTGCCGAAACCACACCTGCAACAACTAAAGCAAGAGAGATTCAAAGCAAAGCGATAGCTTGCTCAAAATCTTCGAGCTTATCTAAACATTGTTAGTCAAGTCAAACAGTTGTTTACTCACCGTAAAGCTTGAAAGATCAAACATTCAATTGGGAAAGTATCGAAGATTCTACAAAGACTATCAGAATAGCAGAGGAAGAGATAGAAGATTATCTGACAGATCACAGGAAATAAACAAATCTGATGACAGAAGAGACGACCAAAGAGAAAAGAAAAGAGATGATCGTGCTGAAGATGAAAAATCAGAAAGGAGATATTCAGATCAGAGACAGGTTGGGAAGTCACCTGACAGATCATACAGAAGACATGACTCACCTGCCAGAAGAAGTTCAGCAGAGAGAGGAGTCTGCTTCAACTGCCAGAAACTGTGTCACTACAAAGGTGATCGCCTCGACTGACGCCCAAAGAAAGAGAAGATAAAAGAAACAGAAGAGAGCAACGATACAGAGACAGGAAAGCTATGGTTGCTGACACTACAGGAATAGATGACTCTTATCTGCCATCAGAAGATTCTGGTTACTCATCTGTTGAAGACTTCTGCCTGATGAGCAATGCTGATGACTTCAACGACGCTGATTATCTGAGGTATCTTCTAAACCATCTCAGATTTTTTTCTTTCCACCACCGGTGGCCGAGCACACCGGGATAGATTGACCTCTTGACTCTACAAAGGAGCAATTGCTTGATGATCTCTCCACTGCAGTAGACACTTATACCATAGTGGAAGCTGAGAATGATAAGCTAAGGATAGAGAATATTCAACTTTTGTTAAAAAAATTGTCGAAATAGTCAAACCGAAATCACTGAAATCGCCGAAGATGATCGCAGAATCGAAGCTCAAAAGTCAGTTCTTCCGATCGATAAATCGACATGAACAGATAGCTATTAACAAATAGCAAGCTGATGATCTCAAAATCTTACAAGCTAAGTTTGATGAACTCTTCCGACTGCATGAGAGTCTAAAAATAACTGAGGATAGTTTGCGTAAGAAAATAGAGGTCTTCACGAAATCATCTAAGACTGTTCAAGATCTGAACAACTATTTTCGTACGTCAACTAATAAGAAGGGAATTGGGTATGAACACCCTTCTGCATCCTCAAAAGCCCCGTCTGGTTCACTTCAGAAAAGTGTAATCAAACGAGTTTCTGATCAAGATACACGAAAAGAAAAATCTGTATCAGATAAGGGAAAGAGACCTACTGAACAAGTAAGGCAGGTGTCTGATCAGAAAGGGAACAAAAATGGACCCCAACTAATCAAGCATCAGCCGAGGAATCAACAGAAGAACCCTGTTCTTCTGAAGAGACCTCAACCTGATCAGCATATTAGGAATCAGAAAAGACAACCTCTCAAAGGGAAATCTGATATGAAACCTAATCAGGTCCAGCTGCCTAACAAGCAAGCTAAAGGTAAACTGCTAAGACCATCTATGCCAAAAAGATATGAATCTTTTAATGGTAGCAGTCGTACCTACCCTTACAATCAGAAACATAGGGTTGTTGCACATGAGCCCCACTGGATTAAAAGAAGACAAATATCAATGAAAAATCCCAAGTCTTCTGATTCATCCAAGGCTCACACTAATAATCATACTGACCAGATTGCATATGAAGAGACGTATGATTATGTAGATGTTTATGGGAGACAGATCAAGCCCTCTGTTTTCAACAAAGGTGCCAGATATGTTTGGATCCCGAAAGGTACTTCTAACCCCCCAGGACCCGATTCTACCGGGGTACCTAAAGCCTGATTTGATTGCAGGTTCGCGTGGGTTTGTCCAATAAATGAGGTGTACAAGCAACTATCTGGTACATCGATAGTGGTTGCTCAAGGCACATGACTGGAACCAAACATCTTCTTAGCTCTTACACAGAACAAGAAGGCCCACGTGTACTCTTTGGGGATGATAACTTTGGTTTTACCAGAGGATTCGAAACCTTAGAGAATGATGATGTACAGGTTACAGGAGTCTCGTATGTCGAAGGTTTAAAACACAACCTGTAATCAGTTTCTCAATTCTGCGACAACGGATTCAGTGTTAAGTTCTCGACTGATCAGTGCACTATCAAGAATCGAGCTACTCAACAGATTTTGTTAACTGGTTTAAGGAAAAGAACGATCTACACCGCTAATTGGAACAGTTGTCCAAGAAATGCATGCCTGATTGTTAAGAGTTCCAAAAGCAGCAGTTGGCTCTGGCACAAGAGAATGAGCCATCTGAACTTTAAAACTCTTAACAAGATAGCAAGGATGTCTTTGGTTGAGGGTCTCCTGAATGAGGTATTCTTTAAGGATCAGACATGTGTCGCATGTCAGGAGGGAAAATAGGTTAAAGCCTCATTCAAGGGAATCCTGGACCAAAGATCGAAAGTAGTAGTCTCGCAATCGCCTCCATATGGATCTATTTGGACCAGTCACACCACTTAGTCTCAGCGGACGCAAATACACTCTGGTGATCGTGGATGATTACTCCAAGTTTACCTGGGTGGTTTTCTTATATAAGAAAAATGAGACTACAACAAAGATACCCGAGCTGCTCAAGAAGTTACAAAATGATCGTGGATGATTACTCCAAGTTTACCTGGGTGGTTTTCTTATATAAGAAAAACGAAACTACAACAAAGATACCCGAGCTGCTCAAGAAGTTACAAAATGAGAAGGGTGTCAGTATAGTGAAAATCAGATCCGATAAAGGTACAGAATTTCTGAACTCCTTAGTACTGACTTTTGCACAAAGTTTGGAATATAGCATGAAACATTAGCTGCAAGAACACCACAACAGAATGGAGTAGCAGAACGGAGAAACAGAACACTCAAAGAAGCTGCTCGTACTATGTTAGCTGAACATGCCACACCAAACCGTTTTTGGGCAGAAGCTATCAACACTACATGTCACACTCAGAACAAATGTTCTCTGACTAAGGCTCACTTCAAAACACCCTATGAACTGTGGAAGGGCAGAAAACCTCGTGTTTCTTACTTCCATATTTTTGGGTGCAAGTGTTTCATACACAACATTGGGAAGAGCCAGTTGAAAACTGTTGGTCCCGAAAAATACCGAGTTAAAACCCAAAAAATCTAAATGGGAGGTGACTTTAAAATTTTTAAATGTGTTATGCAGATTTGCTAAAGTATGTATGACAGTTAATATGAAAGCAAGTAAGAACACAAGTATTTTTATAGTGGTTCGGACAACTCGTCCTACATCCACTCTTCCCTATCACAAGGGGCACCAACTTAACCAACATATATTTATGGAGCTCTCACTCAAAGGGACTTATCTCCCTCACGGGATCGCCTATAGATATTTACCGAGTTCTCACTCTCACGGGACTTATCACCCTCTAAGGGATCGCCTACCCTCCCTTTCGGGATTGCTTAGATGTTTACCGAGTTCTCACTCAAACGGGACTTATCTCCCTCACGGGATCGCCTATAGATGTTTAACGAGTTCTCACTCACCTACAAACTTAACCTATCAAACTGATTTGGGTAAGGTTTGTTTGGTTTCCAACTAGGTTGAGATTTTCCCTTACATTTGTTTAGCCTCAATGCTAAGGTTGGGAAAATCTCTCTAAGCTTATGATATGACATTTTTGCTTAGATATAATGAAGAACACTCTTGGGTAAATTTGGATATTTAATTCTCTGTGTTCTTGAATGGAGATGCTTGAATATTTGGCTTTAATCTTCACTTTGAAGATCCTCCATTTTTTTCTTTTGAAGATAGTGCAATGTATTTATAATGTGTATTTGAATATTACCGTTGGAGAGTAAATTCAAATCCATACTAATAGTCTTCCAGCTTTTCTTTGTCCATTTGCACTGTTGTTTGCAGCTTTATGTCACATCCATATATGTGTTGTAATCTTCTCATTGGACAACTTTTTGTGTGTCTAATCGGATCCGATCATTTCGCCGACATCGCTCATATGTCTTTGATTTCGGTGTTCATCTTGCTGATTTCCTTTGTTCATCTTGCTGATTTACGTCGCAGATTTACGGTCGCTTTGATCGATCAACTCACTGATCGAATCAAGATAGCGGATCAGTCCGCGATTTGATCTGGATCAGATCAACCAAAGCGCATCGGCTGCTCTAGTAATCAATTTCTTCTGATGGCCCCTTTCTGATGTCGGCTACTACAATATCTTTATCTGATGTCAATCACCGCTTTCTGATCTTTGCTCGATATCAAGATTTATATAGTATAGTAAATCGCACGGGTCGGTTTACGACGTCGATTAACTCGGAACTCATCCTTCTCATCTGATCTCGATCAGCCTCGTCTGTAGCCTCGTCTGATCTCGATCATCTTCGTGTGATTTCATGAGTTCTCCCTTAACTTGTTCTCTCGTTCCTCCTCAACTTGTTATCTGTAGATTTAACTTAAATAACACAAGTTGATAATGTTTTGGCATAATTCATCAAAACTAAAATATCCCAACAATTTCCCCCTTTTTTATAATGATGCCAAAACTAACTAACAATAAAAAAATATATACGAGAAAAACGGTGTTAGTTAAACAAGTGAAATGATGAAGAATGTTGTATGCATTTAAAAAAAAAATGATGAGAAGATGATTATCAACCTCCATGAATTTTATAAAATTTATGCATTTTAAACTAAATGGGTTTTAACAAAAAAGATCAGTTCAGATGGTCACATTAAAAGCAAGTGAACTTTTGAACTCCTGCTCTGATACCACTTGTTGGTCCTGAAAAATACCGAGTTAAAACCCGAAAAATCTAAATGGGAGGTGACTTTAAAATTTTTAAATGTGTTATGCAGATTTGCTAAAGTATGTATGACAGTTAATATGAAAGCAAGTAAGAACACAAGTATTTTTATAGTGGTTCGGACAATTCGTCCTACATCCACTCTTCCCTATCACAAGGGGCACCAACTTAACCAACAGATATTTATGGAGCTCTCACTCAACTGGACTTATCTCCCTCACGGGATCGCCTATAGATGTTTACCGAGTTCTCACTCTCACGGGACTTATCACCTCTAAGGGATCGCCTACCCTCCCTTTCGGGATTTCTTAGAGCCAGGATGCTTTTGAAAAAATCAAAACCTACCTGGCAGACGTGAGCATCTTGTCCAAACCTGTCCCGGGAGAGACGCTGTTCTTGTATCTCGCGGCCTCGGAGACCGCTTTAAGCGCAGTATTAGTCCGAGCAGAGGGCCAAATCCACTTGCCCATTTATTTTGTAAGCCAGACATTGAACAAAACAGAACGACGTTATCCATCGTTAGAGAAGCTGGCCTACGCATTAGTCATGAGTGTGAGGAAGCTGAGACCGTACTTTTTTGATCACCAGGTCGAGGTCCTCACTTCCCTGCCATTGAGGAATGTGCTCCACCGACCAGACACATCAGGTCGATGCCTCAAATGGGCCATTGAGGTCGGGCAATACGGAGTGACATATGAGCCACGACCTGCCGTCAAGGCCCAGGCACTGGCCGATTTCCTAGTCGAGCTCACATTTCCTTCTGAGGCAGGGAGTTCGGGCAGCCTGCCATGGGAGTTGTTCGTAGATGGATCGGTGACCTCTCACAAGCCGGGAGCCGGTCTAGTGTTAATGAGCCCTGAGGGTATCTCATTCCAGAACGCCATTACCTTTGATTTTCCCGCAACAAATAATGAGGCCGAATATGAGGCGCTCATCAGCGGCTTAGAAATGGCAACAGCCATGGGCGTCAAGAGATTACAAGTCCATACCGACTCTCAGCTCGTGGCCTGTCAGGTCACGGGGGAATACGAGGCCCGGGATGATAGGATGGCGGCCTATCAGGAAATCGTAAAAACACTATGCCCGAAGTTCGCACAAATCCATGCCAAGCTAATACCGAGAGAACGGAACTCGTGAGTCGATGCTTTATCTCGTCTGGCGACCTCCAAAGGATCACCAGATATGAAGGATGTCACCATCACGACACTTCCCCACCCATCCACCGCACAAGTAACCGTAACAACATTGGAAAACCCGGTGTCAAACTGGATGACGCCCATCATGGAATATTTGATAAGCGGCCTCTTGCAGCCTGATTGCGTCCAAGCTCGGCAGTTGCAATTACGGGCCACACGAATACACAATGATTAATAGGGAGTTATACAAGCGAGGCTTCGGCATGCCCCTACTTCGATGTGTCACACCTGAACAAGGCCAAGTCATTCTACGAGAAATACACGAAGAGGCATGCGGAAACCACACTGGGGGGAAGTCGCTGGCCCGCAAGACCACAAGGCAGGGATATTTTTGGCCAACCCTAAAGGCCGATGCTTTCACCTTCGCCCACAAATGCCACAAATGTCAGATCTATGCCCCCTCCATCAAGGTCGCACTAGAAGAACTCACAAGCATCCTCAGTCCTTGGCCTTTTGCGAAGTGGGGGATAGATATCATCGGACCCCTCCCAACGGCCCCAGGATCGGTCAAGTATGCCCTAGTAGAGGTGGATTACTTCACAAAATAGGCCGAGGCTGAGGCATTGGCAACCATAGACCAGGATCATGTCATCAGGTTCATATGGCGGAGCATTATCTACAGGTTTAGGCTACCTCAGGCGATCATATCAGATAATGGAAAGTAGTTCGATGGTACGAAGATCGACACCTTCTTCAGAAAGTTGAAGATCACAAAGTTGTTCTCTACCCCATACCACCCCCAATCAAACGGTCAGGTAGAGGCCGTGAACAAAATCATAAAGCACAAGCTCAAGGCCAAGATCGAGGGGGGAAATGGGAAATGGGTATGCGAGCTCCCGGACGTGCTGTGGTCGTATAGAACGACCTGCTGAAATTCAACGGGTGAAACCCCTTACTCGCTAGCCTTCGGAACGGAGGTAGTTGTGCACGCGGAAGTCGATCTCCCGTCCTTCAGAACCAGCCAGGTCGCTTTCGATCATAACGATGAGGCCTTAGAAAGAAACCTGGATCTACTTGAAGAAAAGCGATTGGAGGCTAACATGAGAAACACTAGGTACAAGTAGAGGTCGGAGAGGTATTACAACTCTAAGGTGCGACTTCAACGTTTCAAGGTCGGAGACCTAGTACTGAAAAAGATACTCGGAGACTCAAAAGGTGCCCTCGGTCCAAACTGGGAGGGCCCGTTCCAGATATCAAAGGTCCTACCAAATGGGGCATACGAGCTCGAAAAAAAAGATGGGACCAAGGACCAATATCCGTGGAATTCAACTCACCTGAAGAAGTATTATCAATAGATTTACACCTTTGTACCGATCACATCGATGTAAACAAATGTTTCGGTTAACACTAATTCTCTATTCTACTTGAATGAAAAATTCCTGTGTAAACCAAGTGGGTCGCATGAAAGACATGATTGATAATGTGCAGGCCGCATGAAAAAACAAATGATCGATAAAGTGCGAACCCGAGGTGCGACTTTCGAAACACCGGAGAATAAATCGCAGCCCTTTAGGGTGCGATAAATCCCAACTTTGTAAGACGATTAAGCAAATGTCCAGTAAACAAGTCGCATAAACATTAAGACGACAAGGACTAGGCAAAATCACATAAGGAAATCGAGTCAACACAAAAAAGGAATTAAAAGGAGAATTTCATTAATAAAGACCCGGAGGTCGGGAAAAACCCCAGTACAATAGACCCGGAGGTCGGTAAAAGAAAGCATTCCAATATAATACATTTTTCGGAGGCTAGCTAGCGACTTGGTCTGTACTAATAGATCTACTCGAGCTAGCGACTTGGTCTGGACTACGGAGTTACTGGAGCCACGGCTCTCTGATATCAAGGAGGTCGCTGAGGGGGATGCTGCAAAACTATCAGAAAAGGATGTTTCAACATCTGTGAAGTGTCAGATGCTGCAATGAGACTTCCCGCTTTAAATGAACACGAGTGTCATACATGTGGTGCAAAAAATTCAAGGGATTGTGAAGGACATTTTGACCTGATGGGATTCGCATATACAATACTAAATCCATATTACATGTCAGGAGATGCCCATCACCATTAATCCCATCATCCCGATCGGCGCCCAAGGTACAGAGGGCCAGGGGCACCTCCACCATGGCAGCGGCCAACCCGCCACCTGGGTGGAAAAAAAACTTGGCAATGGCCGTATGGTCATCCTCCGATGAAGGCAAGATCAGAAACGGGGGAAACGCAGGGATGGACTGAATACCAGAGGCCATATGTATAAAGCGGGAGAAGCCCATCGAAGGGCGCCTCAAAGTGGGGGATTCGTCGGAGTTGCTCATACATAAGCTTGAGGACGATATACGGGGAGAGCAGAGGGGGTACGATGTGCTTTGTAACTCTGAAAATCCTGTCCTATTTATAGAGAAAAGGCGGGGGTGAGATTGCAAAATTTTGACTCTCGAGGCCCCCCAGAGAAATCGGCGCCACATGGGCAGCGCGTATGCAGAACGTGACTACTGATTGGTTCAATTCACGGCGTGCGGCGTCACCGAGTACCCAAGCCATCATTGCGGGTCTGTCACACATCACGCCGATTCGAGAAATCGAGGCGACTGTTCACCTCCCCGAGGATGGGATTTCGGCGGAGGCACACATCCCAAGTCCAACTTGTCGGAAGTCAGGGAAAGAATACTATTTAAGTCAAGGCCCCAATTCGAGTTTGCGACCTCGACTCAGGGGGATGAAATATGGGAGTTTTATTTAATAAGACAAATACCAGATGAGACGAAAAACGAAATAACTCCTTTCATTGATAAGGACCCAAAGGTCAGGAGGTTGTGCGTTACAAGTCAAGGCCCGAAGGCCGGTACAATGGTAAAAGAAAAATAAAAAGTGAGTGGTAGGGCTGCAACTTCATTCCTTCTCGGCCGGGGCAATTGAGGGCGGGGTGCTGACCGTCCCGAAAGGAGGATCCTGCTGTGTAACCACCGGCGGATCGACCTCCGAGCTCGATATCTTCTCCATAATGGGCTTGATATTTTCTCAAGCGACGCCACAAAGTCTGACTTGACCGACTTCTGGTAGCTGCGGTCAGCTCTCTTGTATGGGGCCTTGGCCTCGTAAGATGCGATAGTTAAAGACCCGCTCATAGGCCCCATACTTCCGGGGAAGGTTAGACGACCCAGACTCCTCCACCCTCGCCGGAGCGGCCATACGAAGAGAGGTCACCTCCAGGGCTGGAATATGGGTTATTTCCTCCAGCTCCATCAAGAATTGATCGTCGTCATCTCCATTGTCGTCTTGACCGGTGCCTGAGGCACCGACATTTGGGTGCACTGCAGGGTTAGGGGCGGCGGTCACACTCTGGTTACGGCGGTACAATTCGGCGATCGCCGTGTTACCATCGTTGGATGACGATGAAACCATAAATGGAGGGGGCGCAGGGGCGTATTTAGAGCCGGATGCCATTGATGTGAAATAGAGAGGAGACGGTTACCTGAAAAGCAGTTGGGTCTCTGGAAACTAGCCGGGAAACGGATGCGGAGGCTCAAATTTTATACATCTTGGAAACGAGGAAGAAGAAGGGTTTAAGGTGTGGAACCCTAGACCTATTTATAGAGATGGGCGGGGGGTCGAAAGTGAAAATTTGACTCTCGAGGCTCCCCGCGGAAATTGAGGTCGCGCGGGCAGCGCATAGGAGGCACGCGATCACTGGTTGGGCAAGCTCGCGGCCTGAAACGTCACCTGCTTGCCATACCATCATTGCGATTCTGTCGCACGTCACGCCAATTTGGGAGATCGAGGTAACTGAAGATTTGACTCGGGTACAGGTCCCGAGGCCGACTTGCCACAAGTCGGTAAACATCGACGGTTCAAGACAAGGCCCCAAATTAAACTTGTGACCTCGTCTTGAGGGGCAATTGTTGTAAGGGGAAATAACCAAACTTGAGGAAGACCGGGTATTAGACAGTCTTATGGTAAGACTATCGTCCGATTTCGCCCAGACAGAGCAAGACTTGAGACGACTTCGAGGGGTCAGTAAGTCGCTGAAGGTTTGGTAAGCTATGTAGGTCGCGGGAGCGGCTTGGGATAGCAAAGAGGTCGCGAAGCAACTTGGAAGAACCCAGAAGTCGGGACCGATTAGGTCTCGAAGTCGGGTGAAGATAAACATGGAAAAGATTTGTGTAGTTAGTGAGGCGGATTTCTCATATCATAACCAGGGCAAGTATATCTGTGAGCGCGACTTGCGGGATAATAAAGGAAATCCAAGCCTAGCGGCTGAAACCCTAGGTTAACCCACGAGAGGAAGCCCACAAAGATTGAAACCCTAGTTCTATGTCTATAAATATAACTCGTATTGTACTTTTTAAAAGGATCAAAAACCTTAGTATCCTAGGCATAAATTATACAGTAAAATATCCTAACTTGGTGCCCCTAGACGTAGTCTATTTCATGGACGAACTGGGTAATCAAATCGTGTGTGTTTTTTATTGCTTTCGCTACTATATTGATCGAAGCCTTATCAAATTGTTTATTTGTTCGTGGCTAATCAAACCGGGTACAACAACTACAAGTTCTGACTGTCCACCATAGACAAGAAAACATTCTTTAGTTCATCTGAGATACTTCAGAATGGTCTTGACAGCAATCCAGTGAGACTAACCCGGATTCTGTTGGTGTCTACCAGTGATGTTGATAGCGTAGGCCACGTTTGGCCTAGTGCAAGTCATGGCGTACATGATTTACATGATTGACCCAATTGCATATGCATATGGGACATCTTTCATGTGCTTGATATCAGCTTCAACAGAAGGACAATCCTTTTTTGATAGCTTTAACCCATGATTTGCAAGTGGAGACCCTCTCTTAGAGTTCTCCATCGCAAAACACTTCAACACCTTTTCTATATGGGTGGACTATGACAGCCTCAACATCCTCTTGGATCTATCCCTGTGGATCTTGATCCCTAGGATATAGCAGGCTTCACAAAGATTCTTCATCATGAAGGTGTTTGAGAACCAATCTTTAACGGACTGCATTAACGGGATATTGTTTCCTAAAATCAATGTCATTGACATATACGATTATGAAAACAATATTCTTCCCGTTGCGTTTACGATAAATGCAAGGATATTCTGAATTTCTGATGAAGTTAAAAAAACTTGATAGCTTCATCAAATCGGATATTCCAACTCCTTGAAGCTTGCTTCAATCCATAAATGGATATCTTTAGCTTGCATACTAGATTAGAATTTGTCTTAGATATGAACTCTTCCGGTTGAGTCATAAACACTTCCTTATATTTGTTTCCATTGAGGGAAGCTGTTTTGACATCCATCAGCCAAATCTCATAATCAAAGTGTGTTGCTATCGCAAGTAAAATTCGAATGACTTGATCTTTACAACTGGTGAGAAGGTCTCGTCACAATCAGTGTTTTCGCATCGACTATAACCCTTCGTTACCAACCTAGCTTTGTAGGTTTGTACTTTGCCATTTGCATCAGTCTTACTACTTGAAGACCCAATCGCAACATATGGGTCTGACCCCTTTAGGCAACTCAACCAAGTCCCAGACTTGATTGGTGTATATCGAGTCCATCTCGGATTTCATGGCTTCATGCCACTTCCCTGAATCAATATCTGATATTGCTTCAGAATAAGTATTAGGATCGTCCTTATCCGGTATGTCCATATTATGGAGTTTCTCCAAGAGGTAACCGTATCTAATGGGCAGATTACGATTCCTAATTGACTTACGGAGCTGTGGTTGTGCAGGCTGTACATTCTAATTGTGAAAATTTTGTGGTGCATCGATTTCATCAATGTCCGGAGAGTCCTCAAGAGCTACACTTTCAGATGCCTCTTGGGCGGGAGTTTTAACTATGTTGTTCTCATTCAGCCCACTTGGAGGTTCTTGCATAGGCAAGCCAACTCCAATTACGCTCCCATTGGCTGAATGACGATCACCTAGTAAAAGACTCCCACCATGAAAGTTGCTGAATGCTCCCACTGATTCCTTGTCATGTTGCTTTGACAAGATATCAGTCTCTTTGTTAATTTGTGGTTCTTGAATTTCTTCAAGTTCTATCATCTTACGACCTTGTTTCTTAAAGACATAGTGTTCTTCGAGGAACTTGGCCTGCCTAGAAACAATCACTGATTATTTCTCAGGTAGATAAAAGTAATATCCTTTAGTTTCCTTAGGATATCCCACAAAGTAACCCTTTTCACCTTTGGATTCTAACTTATCAGTAAGCATCTTTTTCACAATCACGGGGCAACCCCATGTTTGATATGTGTAAAAGTTGGCTTCTTGCCACACCATAGTCCATATGGTGTATGCTCAACCGATCTAGATGGAATTCTATTCAAAATATAAATTGACGTTTGTAATGCGTATCCCCATAAGAATGGAAGAGAGGAGACGCTCATCATGGACCTCGCCATGTCTAACAGGATTTGGTTTCTCCTCTCGAACACACCGTTCATCTGAGGTGTTCCGAGAGGAGTCCATTGTGACTGGATTCCATGTAACTTCAAGTAATCAGTGATTTCATGGCTAAGGTATTCACCTCCTCGATCTGATCAAAGAGTCTTTATACTCTTACCAAGTTGCTTCTCTACTTCAACCTTAAACTCTTTGAATTTCTCAAAAGATTCGAATTTGTGTTTCATAAGATACACGTATCCGTATCTTTAGATATCATCAGTAAAAGCAATTAAGTATCCGAAGTGACCCCTAGCTAGAGTGGGCAATGGTCCACATACATCGTTGTGGATCAACTCTAGAACTTCTTTGGCACGAACCCATTTCCCAGAAAAGGATTTGTTGATCATCTTGCCCTGGAGACAAGATTCGCGATTACCATAAGACTCAAAGTCAAATGGGGTCATGTAGGTCCCGAACGGGTTTTGTGAGGGTGGAAGTCCAGAGGGGAGGGGTGAATAGACTTCCAAAACTTTTCGTGCAGATCAGGTGTGAACTGCAGATTACCCGATCAGGGTGCTAATGTATCAGTTTAGACTGATGTTCAATCTTACTGAGTGCCTGAGGGCAGATCAGTTTGATATCTGTCAGCTTAACTGAATGGTGCGGAAGCTTATTTTTACCCGTGTAAAAAACAAGTTTTATCAATCAGATTCTTAAGTCAGTTTTCAACCAGTTGACTGAAGTGTCAATCTGATCGATCGATTGCTTGCGTGCATCGAGCTTAACTTTAGAATATGTATGCAGATTTAAAACTTCGGTTGAGTGACTTGTGTAAAGCGATAAGAAAGCAAGTAAATGCACACAAGACTTTTTATAGTGGTTCGACGAAACCCGTCCCCACGTCCACTCTTCCCTTAACACAGGGAACCTTAACCTACTTTTTAACTCATGGGACTTATATCCTTTTCGTGATGGCCGAGATGTTTACCGAGTTCCCACTATTACAAACTTAACCTGCGGGACTTATATCCTTTTCAGGATGGCCGAGATGTTTACCGAGTTCCCACTCAAGCTTAACCTACAGGACTTATATCCTTTTTAGGATAGCCAAGATGTTTATCGAGTTCCCACTCTACAAACGTAACTAGCGGGATTTATATCCTACAAAGAGGATAACCGAGATGTTTAATGAGTTATCACTCTACAGACTTGACCTAACTTGCGTTTGGGTAAAGAATGATTGAGGGTTCCAACTGGAAATCTATCCTGGTGCTTTAGGTAGCCAAAATGCTAGTGGATAGGATTTCTTGCTAAGAACTATGGGATGAACACTCTAAGAATAATCTTCAGATGTAGTGTTCTTTTGAGTGGAGATTTGCTGTAGCTTTAGCTTCTTTTGCGATGTCTCCGTGTTTGTTCTTGCGTTTTCACTTGTTGGTCCTTTTTCTTCAAAATGAAGATCGATCCCA